>JAGPOY010013438.1:0-14942 GCA_018983105.1 Silene uniflora
AGGTGCAAGGAACGAGTAGGTATCGGGTTGAACTGGAGAGACCTCTTTAAATGGGAATAGCGATTCATCAAAAGTGACATGGCGCGATACATAGAGCTTACCCGTGGAGAGGTCAAGACAGCGATACCCGCGATGTTGTGAAGGGTATCCAAGGAAGACACACCTAACGGGCCTAGGAGCTAGCTTATGTGGACGTTGAGCGGATAAATTTGGGTAGCAAGCACAACCAAAAACATGGAGATGGTCATAAGATGGTTCTTTAGCAAAGAGGGCGGAAGTGGGTGAGCGGAAGTTAAGTAATTTTGTGGGTAGGATATTATGTAGATGGACAGCTGCGTGTAGAGCATCTACCCAATAAGACGGTGGGATGGAGGCATGATAAAGGAGAGCTAAAACAATTTCATTGAGACGACGAATCATACGCTCAACTTTACCATTTTGAGGTAAAGTTTGTGGGCATGAAAAACGAAAGAGGAGGCCATGTTTAAGCGCAAAATCTTTAAATTTGTTATTGTCAAATTCCCGACCCAAGTCACATTGAAATTGTTTAATGGGACATTGAAATTGTGTGCGGACATAGGACGTGAATTGAGTGAATTTTTGATAGACCTCGGATTTAGCAGATAAAGGATAGACCCAAACAAACTGTGTAAAATTATCAATAAGCACAAGATAATATTTGTATGTACTCTTACTCAAAATTGGACTTGTCCACAAATCAGCATGTATAATATCAAATGGAGCAAAAGTAACAGAATTGGAATCATGAAACGGCAATCGTTTGTGCTTACTTATTTGACATGAATGACAAAGACTACTAATATTCGACTCTTTATTACAATTGATGAAAGACTGACTACGTAAAAACTGAAGAATGTTTGACCCGGGATGACCAAGACGGCTGTGCCAAACATCGCTGGAAGGAGTAATGAAACTAAAACCGTGGGCATGGGAGGTGGACGTGGACTCAGATGAAACGGGACAAAGCTCGCCATTACTGTCACTCCTCATAATCGTAGTCCCACTCGGAAGGTCCTTCACAGAAAAACCAAACGGGTCAAATTCAACTGAAACATTGTTATCTTTTGTAAATTGTCGAACGGAAATCAGGTTCTTTATTATATGGGGTTTATAGAGGACATTGGTAAGATATAAAGTACGGTCAGTTGCGGGTAAGGTCGCGGTCCCCGAGCCTCGAACTGGAATACTACTACCATTTACAACGAGAATAGAACGAATATTACTAGCACTAGAAAGAGAAGTTATCGTACCTGCGTCAGATGTATGATGAGACGACGCACTCGTGTCCATAAACCAAGGACCTTCTAGCGGCTGTTGTAACCCCATAGCCTGAAATGCTTGCCCGATATCCGTCAATTGCGGAGCTTCAGTTTCAGCAGTGGCAACATTAGCTTGCCCAGAACTCCCTCGACCAGTAGGCCGCATCTGTCGCGGTTGCCGAGGAGCGCCCCACATCTGCCATTGCTGCGGCCAACCTGGAAAAGTAGGATAGGGACATGGTGGAGGGTTCCAGGGGTACGGCCAAGGACTGGCAGCAGGCCACGATGGAGCAGAAACAGTTGACCCAGGCGCGGAAGCCATCATAGGAGGCCGTGATTTATTTTGATTATTATTATTGCGATTATCACGACGTCGATTGCTATTATAATTAGGATCATAATTATTACCTCGATAACTTGACGAACGAGGTACTTGTTGCGACGACCTGGACGAATCACTCCAACCCGACGAATCAGAGGATGGAGGATTCGATGTAACCAACGCTTCAGACGAAGGTGAAGCTTCTTCACGAGCACTTTGTCGATTCAACTCCAACTCTAGCATACCCCTGGCCGACTCAAAAGTAGGCAGAGTCTGGTTGATGTAGGATGCGACGGTGTCGTAAGATGATGGGAGACCTCGGACTAACTGTAAAACGAGCCGATGATCGTTGACAACTTGGCCAGCAAGATCTTTCAAACGCTGGCAATAAGCATCAAGGGAAGGGAAATTGGCAAGTTTGATACCGTTAAACTCGCTCTCCAAAGCAGCGGCCCTAGCACCCTTGTTGCTAAGGAAAATAGCTTGAACACGCAACCATGCCTCGTACGCCGTAGACTCGTCTTCAAGAACCCGAGGAAGAAGGTCGTCACTCATCGTTCCAAAGATCCATTGGAGAACGTGAGCGTCAATTTCACACCATTCAGCATAGCCGGCGGCGGTAAGAGCAGGTGGCTCGGTGCCGTCGATATGAGAAGCGACTTTGTAAGCCTTGGCATGAAGCGTAAAAAGGCGAACCCATGACACGTAAGTGACCTTGACTCCGTCGAGAACAGGGACCTTGTGCTGGATATTGGAGACAGTAAATACGGGATGTAGAGGAGGCTTGGGAACCGGTGGTGTTTCTAATTGATCACCCATCGAAACAGGCGGATTGAATTTGGGGAAGACAAAGAAGACTGCCGAAAGCAAGGAAGGAATCGATCTAGGGTTTCTATCGTAACCTAGCTGATACCATGTTAATGTGTAATCCCCTAATCTGGGTGATTAGCTAATTCTCATATATATACTTAATAATGTACAAGATATGCAATATACGTTTCCTAAATACAAGGCTAATTATAATACTAAATATACGCTTCTAAATATTTACATATTTACACTAATACATTGCATGCATGTACGTAAAAATCAGTTATTCACATTACAAAATGCATTCACTCCTAATAAACATCAATTCTTCTATGAGACGGTCTGATTTATATGGAGCCTTTTTTATAAACAATGGATGAAGACAAATTGTCAATGTTAAACTTACCAACACTCCTTAACATAAGCCCACACTAAAGCAAGCCAAAGGCCTAAGCCAACCAATATCCCCGATCCTATATATCCAAGATTTAAGGACCCTAAAGCTTCGTAGAAACAATACCAATATTAATTATCATGGAAAATGAAAGAGGCGGTGCAAGTATACAGCGTTCTTATACTTCTGAGTTCTGATTAGATGTGGTAACTAGGTTAGTTGGGTCAACTCGGATCGGGTCATAGGGTATGCATGTATGTTTGATTTGGTCGTTCAAGCCTTATGATTCGATTAATATCATTGATTAAATATTAATTACGTAAGTCGAGATGATCGAATGAATAAAAACAACCAAATGAAAACGAAAGATTAATAGTGATTCAAATGGAAAATGAAAGAGACGGTGCAACGTTCTTATAAATATTAGGGTAATGATCGGAGTATTACTCCCTCTGTTCTAGTCAATTGTTTATCTTTGGTTTTGGTTCAAAAAAAAACAAAGAAAGAAGAGATGATCAATTATCTGATGACAAAGAGGCCAAATAGAGTGTCGATGATCAAATTGTTCATCAAAAGCATTATCAACATAGAAAGGTAAACAATTGACTAAGACCCTTCGCCAATTTGATAACTCGATATCTCATAATGAACAGCGATATATTCAAATATGCAAGTTATCATTGATTGATCGTATGTAGAAAAATTCTAACATAACAATTCGTGTTCTTAAGCTCGCATATAGTCGCTTTCTCTGATCTTACATGACAACGATAGGTACTTTGTCATAATGAATAGTTTATACTTGCTTTATTATGTGAGACACGGAAATAAAGTAAACGTAAATTATTGACTCGTACAAAAGGAGTAGAAAGGCATTTAATATATGGTATATGTATCTTTGATGATAGATGAACCATCTCAACCAAAACCTTAAGGCGATAGTTGAGGCCCAACTATTATAAATATTTCTATTACGCTCCCTCACTCAAATGCCCATTGGGCTTGAAGAGTGGCTAGTGTGCACAGGCTCCCCCGTACCGTGTGCTGGGTTTCCACTCCGAGAGTTTTTGAGGAGTTCTGAGGTTGTCAGGATTCGAACTCGTGACCTTCGGTCACACTGGCTCTGATACCATGATAGATGAACCATCTCAACCAAAACCTTAAGGCGATGGTTGAGGCCCAACTATTATAAATATTTCTATTATTTGATTCCGTCATTCAATCTTTATGATTCATTAATATCATTGATTAAATCAGTGGCGGAGCCAGGATTTGACCCCAGCGGGGACGAAAAATTTCAGCGGGGGCGAACTGGTAATGGTATAAGAGAAAAGCGGGAAAAGTTGAAAAATTTTAACTAAAAAATTTGAAATTTCCGGCCGACAGTGGGGGCGACCGCCCCTGCTAGCCCCCCTAGATCCACCACTGGATTAAATTAATTACGTCCTCCATGAAGATGATTGAATGATTCGAATATTAACAACCAAATGAAAACGATATATATGAGTGTGTTACATGGGATCAGTAGTAATTTACACTTGTCTTTTGACTTTTGAGTAAATCTTGGGATGAATAATACGGAGTAACTTTTACATTAATCGATCTATATTAATACTCATTTAACACTTATTTGTCATCGTACTTTTTATTGGATTCTGTTCTCATTATTCATGAAATTACACTACTTTAAAAAAAAAATATTAGGTCTTGTGTTTTTTGACTTAAGTTCAACTCATTTTAGTTCAATTTAGCTTTATTTAGATAGTTTAGCATTTCAGTCTAATTAGTTTTGTTTAGCTCATATCTTCACAAATTAGCTTCTTCCAACCGAAAAGAACGGGGCCTTGAAGAGAACTGTTGAATGAAATAGGCTTTAAAGTGCCTTAGGGATTGTTCTTTAAGTCGGCGTTCCCTAAAGTTTACAAGACGGCTCACAAATGCGTTTTTTATTCTCATCTTAGAAAATGGCCGCAAATAAATGAGGACCGTTCTCTTTTATCTAGGAAAGACACTTGGTAACGTCGTGACCTAGTTTCAAACTTCGCCAGGAACAAAATCGCCCTTATAAAATCCCTTTACAACAACAACAACAACAACAAAAATATGACTAACGACCGTTCCAATTTTCTAAAGGACATTGCCAAATGTAACCGCATTGATTAAAATTAATTCATTCCCACTAATATTTTTTAAAATCTCCTCACTAATCTTTCAATTCAATAATGTAACTTTATTTGTTTTGTACAAATACTACTACGTGTTAGGTAAAATGATTAAAATATTGCAGCTTAACTAGGACTCTCACCGTCCCAACCATTTATTTACTTTTTCTCTTTGAGTATTTTCATTAAAGATAAACAAATTAAAAGAACTCACGAAGTATACACTTGTTATATAACTAATTCAATAAATGGACAACCGCAAATTAAACGATATGCAGGAAGATAACTTTATGTGGAAAAACAACAGGGAGTTTATATGTAATTTTTTTTATCTAAAGAGAGCTGACAATTTTGATTTTAACAGATTTGAATAATTCATGTCATTAGTATCACCTCTCATAACTTTACCAACTAAATTAATTGATACGCACTCATGCATGATGCATCTGCAAGAAGTTTATATGATGGATAGTAGCGTGAATTCATTATAATAGTAGATTCCAAATACAAATTATATGCATAAATTAAAAAATGTGGATCAATGGTGGAACAATGAGGGCATTGCAAGGCTCGTCCCTCCTAAACAATGAAAAGTTTAAACAAATCATTTCTTTACCAACTTTGCTCTAAATAAAGCATTTCTAATTAGTCTCCCTACAATTTCCGCACCTAATAATAACTTTAAATCCTACTTCCGTCGTCACTAAACGTCTAAACCGAACAATAATTGTGTGAGGGAGACGTGAATATCGTGATAGTTGACGCTTTTTGGAGTTGCTTGATTGATTGAATCGCTTACAATGCAAATATGGGAGAAATTGTTGCTTGCGCTTTTAATTAGTTACTCTTTTGGCCACATGTTAATAATTGACTTGGTTAGAATTACCAAACCCATCTACTACATATGGGTAGCTTTCAAAAATAATTGACTTGGTTAGCTTAAACTTTGTTGTTAATATGACTTCATCAATTTACGACTTTTTTTATTTTCTGTTGTGATTTTAGCCTCTATTCTTGCCCGAATATTCGCTATAGATGTGGACATATACACTTGAATTAACTAATAAAATTTTTATTCGGTGCGACCGTAGTATGGTGTCACGGATAAAAAGTGATCACTCTGTCATAAGAAGTGACTAGTAACCATTTTTGAAAAGTGTTCAATCACTCTTTCTACGATAAGATGGTCATTTTTATGTGAACACCGTATGACGGTTTCGTTCTATAATTTATAAGCACCAGAAAAACTTGTCTAGCCCTATAATTTATGCTTCATGAAAACCATGAATAATTATTTTATCATTTATCGTCATTTATAAATATGATATCCTTCTTTTATCGACGATTTTGCAATGATTTAACATTTTAACGTAAAGCCGTCTTACACAAAGACAAAAGACTTGTTCCATAAGTACGGGCCGACTCGGCCGAGTATATAGCACCGTCTCTAAAACATTATTTGTTGTTTCCTTTTCGAAAGTCGAAACCTTAGTAGATATGGAAGCGATACATACACTGGTGTTTTACACCGTCTTATGGTTCTCAATCTTACTATATTTCTTCTTATATCATTCATTCAAATCAAAAAAGTCCGCGATCATTGATCGCGGCTTCAAAAAATACCCAATTGTAGGCACAATACCAGACTTCCTACCAAACCTTCACCGGTTTCTCGAATGGAGCACCAGTATTCTCTCCTCGCTCCCCTCCCACACCGCGGTGTTTTACCGTCCCATTGGTGGGACCCACGGTGTCATCACGGCAGACCCTGCTAATGTGGAGTACATACTTAAGACCAACTTCTCCAATTACCCGAAAGGCCCTCGCTTCGTCTCCATGCTGCACGATTTCCTAGGCGCCGGGATTTTTAACTCGGACGGCCCTGTCTGGCAGCTGCAGAGGAAAACTGCCAGTTTCGCTTTCAGTATGCGCATCCTGAGAAATTCCCAGCTTAAATCGGTCCAGACCGAGATAATAACACGGCTCAACCCGCTTTTAAAAGAAGCGGCCGAGTTAAACCGGGTTATCGACTTACAAGATGTCCTTGAGCGGTTCGCTTTTGATAATGTTTGTAAATTGTCTTTTAATGTTGACCCGGGTTGTTTAAACCAGTCCGGTTCAGTTGATTCCGAGTTTATGAAAGCTTTTAATGAAGCCACTGCACTTAGTACGGGTCGGTTTATGTGCGTGCTACCGATGACTTGGAAAATTAAGAGGTATTTTAATTTCGGGTCGGAGAAAAAATTGAGGGACGCGATCAAGACCGTCCACGAATTCGCGGACGTGATCATACAGCGGAGATTATTGGAAAATAGTAACCAAAGTTACGAGGATTTGTTGTCACGTTTTGTTGTTACTAGTGAACATGATACAAAACTTTTACGAGACGTTGTAATAAGTGTTATTTTAGCGGGTAAGGATACGACCTCGACCGGGTTGAGCTGGTTTTTCTGGTTATTATCGATAAATCCGGTTGTACTTGAGAAAATACGGTCTGAGGTCGATCAAATACGAGTAAAGTTTGGAAAACGGATTGGAGACACGTTCGAGTAYGAGGAATTAAATGACATGCATTATTTGCATGGTGCAATATCCGAATCATTRCGGTTATACCCGCCCGTGCCAGTTGACACGAAAGCGTGTATGGAGGATGATGTATTGCCAAATGGGTCAAGGGTGAAAAAGGGTTGGTTTGTTATGTACCATACTTATGCTATGGGAAGAATGGAGAGTATTTGGGGAAAAGATTGCTTAGAGTTCAAACCCGAAAGATGGTTGGTAGACGGGTCGTATAAACCAAAAAGTCCGTTTAACTTTCCAGTATTTCACGGTGGGCCAAGGGTGTGTTTGGGTAAAGAGATGGCGTATATCCAAATGAAGTCTATAGTGGCGAGTGTGATTGAAAGATATGAAGTGAGTATGGTGCAAAAGACGCGTCCTGATTATTTGTTGTCGTTAACACTAAGAATGAAAAACGGGTTGCCCGTAAGATTGAAGGTCAGGAATGTTTAATTTCTATATACTCCGTATAATTGTACATAGCCTAAGTATAATACTGTCATCTTTCTATGATTTTAATTTACTGTTTGTATATGTATAGATACGAGTATTTAAACATATGAATAAAACAGTGAGTCGAGAATTTTTTTCGACTTAAAGAACCAATTCGTCTAAAATCATCCATTCATTGATCTCAACAGTAGCTTGTTCACACTTTTATCCAGACGATTCTTATACAAAATGGTTATTTCGGAGAATATTACAGTAGTCGCATCCTATGTAAATATTTCGAGTTTGAATCCTCGGTCCAAATCCCATAAATATAAATCATGTAAAATTACACATGATATAAGAAAGGTCAGTCAGTATTCATCTTTGATGAACTCTGGTCCTAAACCTTGTCATAGCTAAAAATCTGTACAATTTTCCTGATCATCCTTGCTGCAATCCTTCTCTTGCTCCAGTGGTTTATATGTATAAAATGACGCACAAACGACATAATACACGAGATTCAAGACTTGTATACCGGTAGCAAGCAAGTAGTAATACTCCAAATGTCCCCTATTAAGGTTCCTATCAGGGAGCCAATTGCCTTGTTTTCCGGTATAAGCATGGACTATTGAGACCACCATAGTCCCCAAGTAGTTCCCCAACGATGTTGTCAAACAAAACAAAGCAGCCGCTGTGCTCCTCATGCTCTCGGGAGCTTGATCGTATAAGAACTCCATATGGCCGACATTCACAAAAACCTCGGCCAATCCATGGATGCAATACTGAGGTAACAGCCAGAACACGCTGATAGGGATGATAGCATTGGGTTTGTCTAGTAAATTGTGTTGGCTGGCAACGCTTTTTCGTTTAACCTCGATCATTGAAGCTAACAATGTTGCAAAAATGTTGATCATATACCCAATGCCCATCCTCTGTAAGCAAGTTAGGCCAGACGGGTTTTTAGTAAATTTACGAGCAAAGGGAACAACTACCCGCTCATATAGCACTAGTCCAATTAGCATTGTAACTATGGTGAAAATTGATAAACTTGCCGGAGGAATTTGGAATGAAGGGGAGAGATGACGGTCCATTGTTCGAGCTTGTTGGAGAACGAAACTAGATTGGTGAGATGTTGCGGTGACTAGTAGAATTCCAGCTGACCAAATAGGTAATACCCTAATGATGCATTTCAGCTCTTCCACTCTATGAACCGTTGACAACTTCCATAGGCTTCCTGGTTTTGATTCTTTTGCGCCGCCTTCAACTGCTATGGCTGCTCTGTCAAGCCACCTACATGTACAAGTAGGTAGCAGCAACATAAAAAGAGCCGATTCAAAAGAAAATATAAACTATCGGAAGTAGATGAAGGCTTACTTGAATTGTTCCGTGTGTAGAAGCCGACCATCAACAGAAATAGATGCATCAATCTCTTTGTTCTGGTACAGCAGACTTGAGTCAGTAGGAGTGGGAGCTTTCCTTTTCTTCCAGGCGGCGACCAAAACCTGAGACATCCGAATTAAAGGGCTTCCACCAGGCTTAGGTTTGTAGTATAAAGGATAACCCACCACAAAGGCGATAATGGAGAGCGCCATGGCAATTGTAGGGATTCCGAGACCCCAACCCCAACCAACATTGTCCTGTATGTAGACTATAACAGTCAAAGCTGTGAGTGTAGCCAATCCCATACTGAAGTAATACCAGTTGAAGTAGTTCCATTTCCTCGATGCTACTCCTGTTTTACTCATGTCAAGCTGGTTGGCTGCGAAAGTGACCACGCAAGGCCTTATACCGCCTGTTCCAATTGATGTGAGGAGAAGAGCGAGGTACAGGACCGAAAGCTGTAGAGATGATGCTTCCTGGCAGTTTACTTGCGTTGGACATGGCCGAGGATGGAGCTTTGGAATAATCGCTGATATTGTGATGGCGATAAAACCCTGCAACATGCGCCTATGTTAGTCCTGTGAATGTCATTTCATCAGTATGACTGTAACACCACCATTTCCCCGGTGCCTCGAGGATTCCCATAAATGGTGGACTAAATACGCAATCTGGCCTATTTCTTAACAACACAACCCGCAATGAAAATTTGCACTTGAAGGACCGAGTTTTCACAAATAATAAAAGGCGCAACAAGTATAGTGATTCAATTTTGCTATGAAACATATTTATATAGATAATTAGAGAGAAGATAGAGGAGACCAGCTCATAGAAGATTGAACCAACGGCAATAGTCCAGAATTGTCCGGCAAAGGAGTCTGCTATCAAAGCGCCAATAAGAGGAGTAAAGCTTGATGTGCCACCAAAATTGGTCAGAGTGTTGGAAGCTTTTACCAACGGCATGTTCAGCTGTTGGGTCAGGTATGTTATCATATTTGCGTGAAATCCTACTCCAGCAAATCGGTCACATATCTCACTTCCTGCAAAAACATTCACCCCCTCATCTACTCGGTTATCATTCAAACCATATCAGGTACTGCAGGCATTGATCAACATATACTCAAAACAAAATACATCAATTTAGATGAAAACATGAACCAGAAGCAGGAAAAAAGATGCAGGAAAAACTGTACTGAACATACCAAGAATGAATGGCATTGTTCTAATCCCACCACGTTTCATTTTTTTCGGACTCTCGTCTTCCATATCGTCCTCCTTAGAACATACAACAACCCTCTTATCTAATACCATGGTTATATACTAGCAATCTAATGAAGTTATATGTTATATAAAATGCTAATCCACAAGGCTATATGTTATAAAGAGTGTGTTAGTCCCTCAAAAACACATTTATAGTGAGCAGCTAAGAAGCTGAAAAGAGTGAATGTGGGTGGTGGGTGAGCTTGAAGAATGAAAATCATGAGAAATTGTGTGTCCCACCACTTTTCTGAAGAGCGTAACATTTTTTTAGTGTATTTTGCTTTCTATTTTTATACACTCATAGTATTAAGTTTCTTCTTGTTTAGGTGGTGACATAGAATTCAACAAGAAAAGGCAGTCACTTGTTTAGGTATACAAGTTAGTTCTAACCTCAAATCGCGTCCACAAGAAATGTAATAACTAGTCGACTCGTTATATTTAAATGCGTTTTTAAAAAAAATTCTCGTCGTAGGGTGGTTAAGACTAGTCCTAAGCCAAAATGACCTGACGTGAAAAAAAAAAAAACCCGGATAATCTGGCTCAAGATCCACCCTTTTTTTATACAATCAGCTCCTAAATGATGCTAACATTATCATTTATGTACACAATCCGACTCTTTTTATAGGATCAGCTCCTAATTGATGATATACCTTTATCATTATATACACAAGTCCTAGCGAAAATGATCTGACGTGAAAAAAACCAACCCGGATTACTTAACTCGAGATCCAAAAACAACCTTAATTGACACAATCCACCCTTTTTTAATACTATCAGCTCTTAAATGATGCTACCATTATGTACACAAGCCCAAGACAAAATGATCTGACGTGAAAAAAAACCAACCCGGATAACTTAACTCGAGATCCAAATAAAAAAAAAACGAAATTGACACAATCTACAGAAACAAGTTGAATCATACAGATCAGCATGGAGAATTATTTTAACTATTGTGTGGCAGGTGGGTGGAGAATATTTAGTACTGATACATTTGGATTGATGCAGATATAATAGCATATTGGGGTGTGACTGAAAATGGAAAAAGGGACAGACAATGTCATCTCTGGTGAGACTGATCACAACTTTTGATCTTTGACATAATGACATTACTTACTCAGAAGTGAATCTGATATTCACTATGGTAAAAGCTCATTTCCGACAAAGAATACGTGATGGAAAATGCAAGCTGAGAAAAGACGTAAGATTACACATAATCCCCAAAATAACAAACAAAGGAAAAGAAGACGGAGTAAATTAGGGAGTTTAAAGATAAGACAGCTCAAAATGAAATGTAAAACACCAAAACACGGATAAAAGAGTACGGAGTATTTAGTCTCTAATAATTTGCAGCACAAATTATAGATAAGACCGTCTTACAAGATGAGACGGTACACGATAATAATTGAATCTATGGACGTACATTCAGCACTTACGTCATGATTGAAAGATAAGCATTTTAAATATAGATAATTACCAAAATAGAGCACTACAGAGCATCTATCAACAGTGATCGCTTGATCAGTGTCTTCACTTTTTAAGAGTTTTAACTTCTTTCCTGTTAGGCAGGACTAAGAGTCCATAAATTGAATGACAGGTGCCACTTTCTGATAAATATTGACAGAATTCAATAATATTATGATATGAAAATATATGATTTTCTGCACAATGGTGTGCTTCATGTTCCCAAGAGATAATGTGGGTCTTTTCTATCAGCAACACTACACAACCAATCTTGCCCATTTGTATCTACTGTTTTTTCCCATACCGTGATAAGGGTCGGAGATACGCACCCTTACGTCTCTATCACGGAGTATTATATCTTGTATGAGATGGTTTTATGAGGAAAAACTCAATCATTCTTTGACATCTCAAATGGGGAAAATAATATCTAATGACAAACTTAGTTTCGCTACTGCTATGAGACTGTCTTATCATAAGAGACTATTCGAAGTTCCTATATCAACTTCAAAAGCATTTTACCTTCAGAACTACAAAGCTTACTTATGAAGTTCAAAGATATCACTTTCAGCCATAGAAATTCTATAATATTTCTATAAAGATCGTACTTTTTATGAACAATTGAACAGTGACAGACAAAATCATCGAAGAGAAAGCCGAAAGACTAGCAGAAGTATTTCAGCCATAGAAATTCTATAATATTTCTATGAAGATCGAAAATTCCCCAATGATCTTGTTCTTGGAAGATCAGCCATAGAAGAATGATTTGCACTAATATTATTTCCTATACATGAGCTACAAAACCAACTTAAGCGGAAAAGAATCTTAGACACAAGGAATAATGCAACAAAAATGAGTCATCGAACATTAGAATGTCGTCGTTACTATCTTTTCCAAACACTGGAGGTATCAAAGAACAGGAAATGCCTCCTCCAGAAAACTATAGCTCCAGATAAAATAAGAACAATTTATCTAAAATGCTACACTCGAAAAGTAAAATCCCAAGTAGAGCTGAATCCGATTGACCCGCTCCATAACACTTTGACCCGAAAATGACATGGTAAAGAATAATCTGACTCAATAGTGACTGATCCTTATTCCTGATAAGAGTACACCCTCACCCAAAATTAGAACCCATAATGACACAACCTGAATGACGTGTCCAAACTAAGAGTGTCATAAAACCAGAGTACCTAGCTAAAGGCACCCCCACAAGTCTGCAAGTCTACAACTATCATTTGAACTTCACTTGGGAAAGGCCAAAGGTTGAGCTTAATTTAAGTTGAGCAAGACACTTTCTGATGAAAGAGAATAAGGGGAAGGCGCTCTGGCTTTAGAAAGAAGCTATGAAACGAGACAGAGAGGGGACTCGCCATACATTGGACTTGAACACCGGCTGGTGGGAGAAGACAGGTCAAGCACCCTCCAAAAAAGGGCCTAGGCTACTAAAGGAGGGCTACAGCAAGCCAGCTTTCCTTTTCCCCTTCCGCCCAGAAAAAGTTCGATATTGATTCTGAATCTGTCACCTAAAAAAAAAAAGGCGAAGTCCGGTATTTATAGTTCAAGAAAGCACTTTTAGAGCTCATAGACAAGAAGAGCTAGCAGCAGAGGCCAGAGCAGTAAATGATCCATCAGTTGCAGAGCCAGATGCAGTATTCCGATGGTATACCCCTAAGTCCACTAAGCAAAATTCTCTATTATAAGACAATGAACACCAGAAAAGCTTGTGGGTTTCTGACAATAACCACCACCAGATTGTACGCGTCCGGTGTATCAGTGCATCACCAATGCAAAGAAGTATCAGAAATTCCTTTTTTAGGCACATCTAATTACTTACAAGCCCTGGCTTCTGCGAAGTAGGAAAGGGCATGCCAATGTACCATAAAAAGTACTTAACCGATTCAGGGTGCACTTTCTGAGTTTTTGTAACTGAACATCTTGATTAGGTATCTCAGAGCATATACTGCGTACTAGAAGCTAACAATCAGAAAAAGAAACAAGCCATTAAAAATAAAACAGGTATTATTGAGGTATATGCAACTCATGAGTCCTGCCTGGCTCCTTGAGTCCAGGCAATTACTGTAGCAATTACCTGCACATTACGGGCATAATGTTGGGTTTCCTCTTGCACCTGCACCATTTCTGGTTGAAAAAGCTGACCATTAATATCATCAAGAAGATATATCATCTCCAGTGTTGTATTCTTGTCTGCCTCCTGATTCCTGTCAAATTACTGTACAGATAAACCTGCATAATGTTGTTCGCCAACGTGAACCTGCAATATCTATTTTGTAACGTGCGGAGCTCACCATATATCACAAGAGAAATGTTGAAAATAGGAGGCAGCATGAACAAGAGATAACACGGCATACAGAAGCAAGGTATTAAATATAAAACTCATTATAAAATCAGAAGTTACAAGTGAACAAACGTTCAGAAACGTGTCCACAGCTCAGGCTAGCGTAAATCCTATCCGCAGACAGAATATTTCAACAGAGAAAATAACCCATTTTACAAGAAGTTTGTTAGCAACAGCGAGACCAACTAAGTAAAGATGTCACTGAAAGGTGTAAACTACATCACTAACAATACTATACAAAACTGTGGCGGAAAAAGCTGATTCTGGCTCCACTACACGTCTTCTTCAATCTTCACCTCTCACGCTGTTATCAGATGAGAGCCTGATCCCATAAATGGGAGCATGCATGAATAAGTTACATACTTCACGCTGTCAATAAGTACTACAACAAAAATCCGCGGTAGAGTCTTTGACCCAATAACGCTTTCACCATCACTGTCACCAACTTCTCTGGGATCAACAAGAACAGATACAACCACAGAAGAACGGGTTTTATTGCTCTGAAGTCCATCATTCTGTTCATGTGAAT
>JAGPOY010013468.1:0-11918 GCA_018983105.1 Silene uniflora
CCCTTTTTTGGGTGTAACTTGCTGCCTCAATTATTTCAGCTTTAATTTAAATTCGCCCTTGTGGGGTTCTTAGTGGGTTAATCCTCCTTTAAACCGTGTATATCTGAAATTTACGGTTTCAGAGACGACAATGGTGATTGGTGAACGATGATGAGTGTGATGGTGCGGGTAGTGCTAAAGATCGCTGCTCAGATGGAAAGGTAACAACCTAATCTTTGACTTCCATTCTTATCATTCTGTATCCTTGTTTTATTTCTCCTGTTTTCCTGGTTTCTTTCCCTAGATATTCAAGTGTAGACAGGTAGTTAATACTCTATGGATTATTCACAGAGGGTATTGGTGTTGTACATGCTGTTTTAGCCATTCACGTGAACCTTCGTTTGTTGTGGTGCCCTGTTGATTCCTCTGTTTTTCATGCTCTTTAGTTTGATCATTAGTTTTTTTGGGGTTTTGGAAATTGAATTACAAGTATTTAGTTCTAAAGGTTTGTGTTTTACAATTGGCAGTTTGTCACGTGTGAATGGTAAACCTACCCTAATATGTGCAACTTTAGTAGGCAATGAGTTGCGGATGCGCAAAGTCAGGACCAAATGGGAACATCGTCGAGCAAAAAGTACAGGTTTTCTACTTAGCCTTTTGAAAATTTACCTTATCGATCGTTCATAATACTACTGATAATTGAAGCCCTTGACTTGAAATTTTAAGAAGTTTATGATCCGTTCACTTTTTGTTCAGCAATTAGTTGGCTCTATTCGGGTTTAGACTTTATGGTTATTTGTTTACTTTTAAGCTATTTGGTATAGGACATAAACTTGGGAATTGCGATAGTTTGGTTGCGAGAAATGGTTGATGCGAAAATTGCACCTAATGTTTTAACCTTCAGCGTATTGCTTCACCGGCTATCTAGAGAAGGAAAGGTAAGGGAAATAGAGTGTAGTAGGTTTAATCACTGATTGGGTTTGCGCTCCAGATGTTGTTTTCTATAATACCTGGATTGATGGATACTGTATGGAAGGTCTAATGGACAAAGCCCAAGAAATTTTCGAAATTATGATGGCTAAGGGCTTCACTCCTGATGTTTTCACGTACACCTCTTTGATTAATGGCTACTGTAAGCTTGAAAGAACGGATGTTATCATGGCGTTGCTTAAGGAAATGACACAAAAAGGGTTATCTCCTGATACTGTTATTTATAAAACATTGGTTGACATGTTATGCAAGGAAGGGAAGACTAAAGAGGCAGAAAGAATCATCATGCTGATGAATGATAAAAATCAGGAACCAGACACGTTAACATAAACGAAACTTATTCATGGATTTTGAAAGAAAGGTCTGATGGATAAAGCTCTAGAAACATTAGATGTTATGATTGGTTGTTGTAATCTTAGAAAGATGGATGCTGACATGACTTTGCTTGAAGACATGTAAAAAAAGAATTAACAAGGGGTAATATGGATCCAATCACCCCCTCTTTTCTTCTTTGTTGAATACCGTTTCGTCGTTTAACTTATGACATGGCAAAAATTAATCTGTCGTTCTTTTTAATCGTCTTATACTCTTATCTCAATTAATATGATACTCCTATGATGATGTAATGGCATTTTTTTTCCATTTATCAGACATTTCCCTACTAGATGTCCTATGTGTGGTTCGTCGGCTGACGAGAGCGAACCCCGTTTCCCTGATACAGAATTCTCATGGTGGCGCGTAGAACTGATGAAGACTGAGATTACAATGCTTCCAAGAATTCATGCTTATATGCTGCACTCTTTAACGAGCTCTAAAAGCTGTCATTGCCAAAGTTATGTTTTGTTCTTGGTTTGAACCCTCAACCATGTCTCCTCAGTTTTTGGCTCATGGATCAATCAAGGTATCTTCTTGCTACAACGTATATTACTTCGATTATCATATCATAAACCAGAAACTTGATAATTTTTAATAAAATAGTCGAGTCTGACACTTAGAAGAGTACCTGTATCAAATACTATGAGTGCGAGTAAGCTGGGCTACAATTGCTAGAGTTATAGACTGTTTCATTTGATGGGTCTTTACTGTCTTGGAGCTGACTTTGCGTTAGTTCGCTTTGTAGCTTAAAGCTTTGGAATTAATTTGTTTAAAACAAAATGGTTTGTAGATATACAACTATATTATTGTTCTTGCAAGGCCAGGTTCAATTTCAATTTAGTTTAGTTCCTATAAGTTAAGTTAGTTCGGTTCAGATCTTCTTAGGTTTATTTTCGTTATTCACTTTAGTTAAGATCAGGTCAGGTCCATAAGTGCAGTTCAGTTTGCAATTTCGATCCGCCAAATTAAAACAACAGGACCTATTTGTGCATTTGGCAGGTTGATTTTGAGTATATGGAAGAGAGGAAACAAGACAATCCTCTGCATGCACAAGACTCTCATCATCAAATGCTAGCAGACATCTAAGAATTTTATACTATGCTAGGCTAACATAGTTAGTTATAACGGTGCCCCGTCTAAACACAAGTAATGCAGACTACTATGCAGGTTTCATTTCTTTGTATCGCAGCCTCGTCTGCATACAAGATGCATTTTAATTATCAGATTATGGAGCATTGTTTCTTGAAACATGAATGTATCTATTCTTTGTATGACATTGTTGTAGGTGTAGTCCTTGTGGTTCATTTGCTCATAGTTTTGACTGAACAAGTCATTCGGATCGGTACATGTCTGCTAAGTTTGTGCCCAAGTTTAGGACATTCAGGTATATTTGCACATTTAGATCTGACTTAATCGGGTCAACTTCGATGATTAATCTACGGATTTGTTATCTTAGGTTATTTTTCAACCGTTGCTGTGTAATTATTTTGCCTCCTATTTTTCAACCGTTGCTGTCTAATTATTTTGCATTAGACGTCATGTTTTCAAGCGTCCACCATTTTCTAAGTATATGATGGACCATGTCATTTTTGTAGCTATCATACCGACTTAATTCCGCTTAGCATTTTGCCAAATTGGGGCACCGCGCCCGATAGGGCGCGGTGTAACAACTAGTATAATTAGGGGGTGTTTGGTTGGAAGGTTTGGAATGGAATGGAATGGATTCTAGTCAATCTAGTGTTTGGTTGGGGTATTTTGGAATGGAGTTAGAATCATGATGGATTCTAATTCCAGCCCAATACCTTGGAATCTCATACCCACCTCCTCCCCATGGATTCTAACTCCATTCCTTTATGTTTATTTTTCCAATGAACCAAACATGTTTTGAAAGGTATGGAATTAGAACCCCATACTTCTATGGTTTCTCGTTCCAATCCATTCCATTCCTAAGTAGCGAACCAAACGACCCCTAAAGTATTTCAAATAATGTAATAAATCTACACATTATTTTCTTAGAAAAACCCTCACAAAATCATGGACTAATGAGCTAGTTAATTCCTTTAATTGTATAACAAAATCAATACAATCATTGTGGACGATAAATCTCTCATATTCTTTTGTTAAATTAGCATCATCTTAGCTTGTAAATAGTTGTAATACCTCATAAGTTTTACCTTTTCTCATTTGTTAAGGTATAAGATCATTGATTAAGCCTCAAGCTTAAAGGACATTTGTGTAAAGGGGCGTGTTAGAATATAGAATCATTGATTTGGTTTCAACCATCACCTTAAAGTTTTGGTTAAACAACATTCAGGTTAAATCGTGAGACGGTCACCTCTTAACCAACTTATTTGTTCGCAAAAGTTATTAACATACTTATAGTAATAGCTAAAAAGTTGTTATAGTGAATGTTACTCTAAGTACAATTTTAATTAGTTTTTTCATCATTAAGGCATAGCCAATGTATTCCGAATCAATTTGATACCATTTGAAACCAAAACAAGAAAAGAAAAATGACATTGAGCATATTATGAGAGAATAATTTAAAAACATAGTAGTACCTGGCACCTTTATTGATTTTGATTGCATAGTCAATGATATAAAATAGAGAAATGAGGGTAGTTAGGTCCAAAAGAATCGCAACCCTAAAGCTTAAAAAAGAGAGGCTCTTGTTGATAAATGTAATCAAATTCAGATTTGGCTTTCTATCTATACTTACTTAAGGTTAAAGCAACTAAAGAAGTTTAAGAACTTTAAGAATCGGGCCGACATATTGGTTAAGAGTGAACTTGAGAGTAAGGCTAATCTATTTGATATGTTAAATAAATTAGTTTATTTGATCAAAATTTTGGATCTGTAGCTTATTTTTGAGTAAGAGTTTGACAAGTATTCTCTTTTATCAGGCTGATCAATTGTTTAACCTTGGTTTAGCACAACGAAGGAAAAAGGTATGTATCATTTAGTGGATGACAAATGGACCAAATTGAGTGTGCAAGATCAAGTTACGCATCCAAGACATTGCTGAAATAAGAAGGTAAACAATTGACTAKTRCACCCCAAAGTAGAATAGGTACAAATGACGGACATGGGGATCGGAGCAGTTTTTTAGTAGCTTATTCGGTAAATAAACTAGCTGAAATGCAATGTTATTTAGGATAGCAGCATGTATGTGATAAATAAGCTAACTTATTGTATTTCATTTTCCTTTTTTCATATATTTCTAACCAAAAATGCTTTCAAAACAAATAGTTCTACTATATTTATTCATCCGGAGTGAGATATTTATACATATATTGAGATATACTTGGGATTTATTAAGGTTTCGTACATTTGACGCTTCTTATCTTATGATCTGTGTATGTTTTGAGGTTTCTTTGTTCCATTTTTTTTGCGTCATCTTATGTTCCATCAACTGTTCTTATGACACATGATCTTTAATAATCATGAAAAAGATTATGTAAATCATATTATTAATTGCATCAAGTGTCAAAGACAAAGACATGGTGACATAAGATGGGATACGAAAAATACGATAATAAAGAATCTGAACTCCGTGAAATGGTAGATATGCATGCCATGGTGTTGAGATGATCGGGTGATAATCGAATGTTTTAAATAGTCGACTTTATTAAAAAAAATAAAAGTTTTCATAGGGAAAAAAATATAAAAAGAATACCTTGAAAGTTTACTGATTGGTCAGGTCATGCGCGCTGTACTTTGCATGTCGATTAAAGACTAACCTCAACGAAAAATGTCTTGTAACTTCATTATTCTTAAGCTTTTGAATCTTTGATTATTTATGTATGCAAATGCTATAGTCTATGACAATGGCAGATTTTGGAGGCGACGATAAAAGGGGCTGAGCTCTGAACTATTAACTCCTTATATGAATATTTAGTACTCAGTTATCAAGTTATAGGAGGGTCGAATGATAATCCCCCTACTACTAAGAGAATAAAAATTCTCTTAGTTTTTCCTCCAAAAAACATCTTAGCTAAATAAGGCAATAACTAAAACTTACTTCCATTACATTATTATCTTTTCAATGAATATATTATTATAATTAAATTAAATTCATAATTATAATTTCTTCATAAAATAAAATTATTTTGGTATAAAATTATAAAATATATAAGTTGCTAAGTTTTTTCAGTAATGCAATAATTACGAAGTAGTATTACTTTAAAGAATAACTTGACACATACTTACTATTAGCTTCCTGATAAAAAAACAAATTCATTAAAAAAAAAAAATTACAACTTAACTTAATTTCTTTGATTAGTTTAACATTTCATTTTTTTCAATATCAAAATACAATACAATGAAATATTAAATATTAAGGTGCAATTTAAAAAGGTACATGTAGATTGCATTAATAATATGTATGATATGAGGCAAAATATTCAACGCAATTTTTTTCACAAATCTATTTTGCCATCTTTTGATACAAAGATATACTACAAGTTGACTATCTCTTTTGCAATTATCTAATTTTATTGTATAATTAAGTCATTACCTGAGATTATTCTTTTGATAAATTAGAATTTGTGATAATAATATTATCTTTAATAATGGAGTAATTTATATAATTAGGTCAATTAAAGCGTCAATATTATTAGGTGCAAAAACAATCAAATAGTCTCTTATAACCGGCTTAAGCATATAACCAGGCTATAATATTTAACGTTTTTGTACATCATTCTCTAAAAACCGCGCATTTGCGCGGGATCTACACTAGTTGTTTAACACACATACGAGTATAAGCTAGGAAAACTTAGCGAGGATTAGCTTTTCTACCGTCATAATTAAGGTCCTCCATTGGTGTGTATGAGAGGATGATCACGTTGATAAAATATTGTACATCAGGTGAGGATTGAAGAAACCTTCAAACCCAATAATCATGATGAAGCTATTGATGAAGAATGTTGATGAAGATGAGAGGAGACGATGAAGATATGTAATAGTGAGAATACAGTATTTAATTTGAGGGAATTGTAATTGTAAGATCGAATTATTGATATTAATCAGAATATTTGAGTAATAAAACTTGATTATACAATTTGTCAGGTTGTTAGTATTTATAACAACCTGGTTTCCTAATTCAAGTTAGTTGAATAACAAACCTTAACTAACTTGTTTAACTTTCCTAATTTACATTGACCATAGCTTAATTATTCCAATATACCCCCCTTAAGCTTGGCTTTGGGGAAAACACAGTCCAAGCTTAGAAGAGAGAAACAGATGCTGAGCTGCACGCAAAGGCTTGGTCATGATGTCTGCCAACTGCATCCCAGTCCTTACATGTTTAGTCTGCAAAAACCCTTCTTCCTGCTTATCCCTAACAAAGTGACAGTCGATACTAAGGTGCTTGGTTCTCTCATGAAAAACTGGATTTTCAGAGATATGCATAGCAGCCTTATTGTCACAATATAAAGGGATAGGCTGGCTTACTGTAATACCCAAGTCCTTCAACAGAGCATGCAACCAGACTAATTCAGAAGCAGTGTATGAAAGGCTTCTGTATTCTGATTCAGCTGAACTCTTGCTGACTGTGACTTGTTTCTTAGTCTTCCAGGAAACTAAAGACTGACCTAGGAAGACTGAATAACCACTGAGAGACCTACAGGAATAGGCACATTGACCCCAATCTGCATCACTATAGGCTGTCATCTGTAGGTTTGACTGAGCCTTATAAACTAACCCTGCATTGACAGTCCCTCTCAAATATTTCACAACATGCAAGGCTGCTTGTAAATGTGGCTGTCGAGGTTGGCTTACAAATTGGCTCAGATGTTGGACACTATATGAAATATCAGGTCTAGACATGTTAAGGTACAAGAGCCTACCAATTAATCTTCTATATTGTTCTGGTTGCTCAAGTAACTCTCCTTGATCATTTGATAATTTCAATCCTTGCTGCAGAGGAAATTTAGCTGGCAGACAATTTTCCATCTTTAGATCTTGTAGAATATCCATTATATACTTTCTCTGATTTATTATTAGTCCTGAATCATTCCTGGATATTTCCAGGCCTAGGAAGTACCTCATTTCACCTAGGTCTTTGATAGAAAATGCTGTATGTAATGCACTCTTAACCTTGGTGATTTCTTCTTTGGATGTTCCTGTAAGAAGAACATCATCCACATACACCAGAGCAACTGTGAAAGAATTTGTGATGTTGTCTGTCTTTGTGAAAAGAGAATAGTCTTGCCTAGACTGTACATAACCAAGACTCAGCAAAAATTTTGTAAGCTCCTTGTTCCACTGTCTTGATGCCTGTTTGAGGCCATACAGTGACCTCTTCAATTTACAGACCATTCCTGGTCCAACATCATAACCATCTGGTGGTCTCATATAAACCTCCTCATCCAAAAAACCATGGAGGAAGGCATTATTTATATCTAGCTGAAACAAAGGCCAACTCTTTGCTGCAGCAACTGCTAACAGTGTTCTGACAGTAGTGAATTTGGCCACTGGTGAAAAGGTGTGCTTGTAATCTTTGTCCTTAACCTGATTGAACCCTTTGGCAACTAAACGAGCCTTGAACCTTTCAACAGGCCCATCAGGCTTATACTTGATTTTGTAGACCCATTTAGATCCTATGGCCTTGTGCCCTTCTGGTAGCTTAACAATCTCCCATGTCTGATTCTCTTCTAAAGCTGAAACCTCCTTTTTCATGGCTTCAACCCACCTTGGATCTTGTTGAGCTTGTTTAAAAGTATATGGTTCTGGCTCTTGCAGAACACTTGACAAGGAAGCAACATACTCAGGAGAATATTCTGTCATTGTCTGCAAAACCTCAGTGTGAAATGCAGATGCTTGTACAGAATTTGCTGCAGAATTCTGACCAGGTAATTTACACTGGTAACCTTGTAACCAGGTGCTCATCTGCCTTGGTCTGGAAGATCTTCTGATTTGATTGTCATCAGAATTAGAAATACTATTCCTCTGAGGAATAGTAGAATCAGATGATGGAGAGTCCTCAGTGGGAATGGGACTCTTATTATTATGAATCTCACTTGTAAGCTGTGTTACAGGTGACTCTGTCATAGGCACTATGACAGTAGATGTAGCAGGATTTACCAGAGTACTTGTAGTAATCTGTAAATCTTCATATGGTTTATCTTTGTGAAAAGGAAAAATGTCCTCCTTAAAGATGACATCTCTACTAACAAATACCTTATGTAATTTTAGATCATAAAGTCTGTAGCCTTTTTGATTGTGTGGGTATCCAATAAAAATGCATTCCCTTGCCCTACTCCCAAACTTGTCTGTGTAGGTGGGAGGCATGGTAGCATAACACAAACAGCCAAAGGTCTTTAATGAAGCATAAGAAGGCAAAACTTTGAAGAGTAATTCATAGGGTGTTTTATTGCTAATAACAGGTGAAGGCATCAGATTGATCAAGTGAGTTGCTGTCAACAAACAATCCCCCCAAAATTTAATAGGAAGATTAGCATGAAACTTTAGGGCTCTAGCAGTCTCTAAGAGATGCCTATGCTTCCTTTCTACCCTTTCATTTTGTTGTGGGGTGCCAACTACACTGGTCTGATGGACAATACCATTGTCTTTAAAAAGAATTCCACAATGTTCTTGTAAAAACTCTGAACCATTGTCAGATCTTACTGTTAAAACTTTGGCATTAAAATGATTTGAAATATATGCCAAATAATTCTTTATCAAGGTCAAAACTTAAGCTTTAGACTGAAACAATATGGTCCAGGTATTTCTTGAGAAATCATCTAAAATTGTCAAGAAATATCTGGCTCCAGTCATGGAAGGTGTCCTGTATGGACCCCAAACATCCATGTGCACAAGAATAAAACAAGCAGGAGCTCTATATGAGCTAATCTGTGGTGCTTTGCTAAAATACAAGATTTGCAATGAAAAGAAGGCTTTTTTATTACATCTGTAAATTCTGTTACAAATTTCAGTCTGTCAATAGAGATATGACCTAATCTAGCATGTATCAGATTTACAGATTGATCATTAACAGCAGAAGCAAAAGATTGAGAACAAACATTGTCAACAGGCTGATCTATCTTATTGAACTTAGCTAGGACTTTCGGTCTAATGACATTAACTAATAAAGCAGAAGTAAATGAATCATCTGGCTTATGGAATCTATAAAGATCACCAACTCTCCTTCCCCTAGCCACAATTTTATCATTTGTAGGGTCCTGAAAAACACAACCAGTTGAGGAAAATATAACAGACAGTTTGTTATTGTCAAGCAGTTTGCTTACAGAAAGTAAATTTTGTCTGAAATCAGGGATCAAAAATACATTGAACAAAGAAATTCTATCAGTCAGAACTACTGTTCCCATCTTGTAAACAATCTTAACAGTTCCATCAGGTAATCCTACCCTAACAGGCTTTTGAAAAACATGAACATCAGACAATAAAGAAATATCATAAGTCATGTGGTCAGAAGCTCCTGTGTCTACTATCCAGTCATGCAAAGAATCAGACTTATTAGCAGTAAACACAAAAGAAGTAGGAGGATCATTACCTGCAAAATTGGCAGCAGACAGAGAAGGTTGTTGATCAGTGATTCTTTTGAGAACCTGATCAACAACAGAAGTAATCAAACCATCCAGCATATCAGAATTGAGTGGAATTGCAGACTCTGAAGCAGTCTTTACCACATTGCAACCACTGTGAGTAGCAGCATCAGATTTGGGATCATCCAAAGGAGAATCAGCATGAAGAACATCTGCTGTATTAGCACTTTTCTTAGGAAATGCAGACTTATTTCCCTGAACCTTTTCCTTACCCTTGGACTTATCAGGTGGATAACCCCTGATGATGAAAAAATTATTTGGATTATGACCCGTCTTCCCACAGTGAGGACATTTAGTAAGTAAAAAACAACTCTCCCTTGTATGACCAATCCTGTTACAGTGATCACACTTTTTGACAGGAGCATGTTCACCATTCTTGGAACTGTGAGAACCAGCCTGCTGCAATTCATGATGTTTGAAGCTAGCATAAGCATTGGCTTCTGTTAAAGATGAAGCAGCATCTGTAATCTGCTTTTGCCTCTCTATCTTCTGTAGCAAAGCCAAAATCTTGTTGATGGAAGGCAAAGGTTCCAAAGACAAGATTTGTGTTCTAATCCCATCATAACTACTATTCAAGTTCATGAGGAACTGAATAACCTTGGGATTGTTTTCCCTTTCAACCATCTTCTTTAAAAGACTGCAAGAACATAGCTCGATTTTTCCACAAGAGCAGACTGGTAAAGGATCAAGAGAATCTAAAGTCTCCCACATATTCTTCATCTTGCCATAATACTCAACCAAAGAGAGATTGTCCTGAACTATGGCATCCAACTCCTTAGCCAATTGATAGACCTCTAATGCATTGGAAACACCAAATCTTTCTAGCAATTCACCCCAAAACTGTTTAGCAGATGTTACATACTTGAAATTTTCTCTAATACTCTTATCCAATGAATTAGAAATCCACCTAATGATCATAAAATCGCACCGTTTCCACTGTTTGTGTCTTTTATCAGCAGAAGGTGGTATGGTGCATGTACCATCTATAAAACCATCTTTGTTTTTAGCAGCCAAAGCCATAAGAACCTCCCTTTTCCACCCAACAAAATCATGTCCGTCAAACAGAAAAGAGGAAAGGGTAGCACTAGTTGAATCAGAAGTCGACAAATATAAAGGATCATCATAATAATCAAAACTAGATGAAGAATCAATGGAATTTACTTCAGGCATGATTAACAATCAAATTGATTTCAAGAAAAGGAATGAAAGTTGAATATGATGCGGAAGCGTGTTTGTATACCTCGAGTTCTTGCTGTTATTTAAGCAAGAAATGAAGATATGAAACCCAGGAAAGGTATGATTGACTATACTGATACCATGAAGAAACCTTCAAACCCAGTAATCATGATGAAGCTATTGATGAAGATGAGAGGAGACGATGAAGATATGTAATAGTGAGAATACAGTATTTAATTTGAGGGAATTGTAATTGTAAGAATTATTGATATTAATCAGAATATTTGAGTAATAAAACTTGATTATACAATTTGTCAGGTTGTTAGTATTTATAACAACCTGGTTTCCTAATTCAAGTTAGTTGAATAACAAACCTTAACTAACTTGTTTAACTTTCCTAATTTACATTGACCATAGCTTAATTATTCCAATAAGGATTCAGCCACACTTGAATAGGGATGTCAATGGATCGGGTTCGGATCGGGTGGACCTACATCCGTCATCCATCCGTCACTTTAAAATCTCATCCAACCCATCCGTCATCCATGAAACTTATCATCCGTCATCCATGGATGAAACGGGTGGATCGGGTGATAACGGGTGATTACATCCCCCTTAAAACTAATAGATTATCAAAACTCCCCATTTTCCCGCCTAAATACATCCATGCTACTATTGAGCTTGTTTTTTCAATTTGGGCCGTGTTTGATCAAATAAAAAGGAGTATTTTTCATATTATTTAAAATTCATGCTACTATTGGGCCTAACTACATCCATGCTACAATCGTATACGTCAAAGTCTAAGGAGCTTGGCATTTTATTTGCGCCATAAGA
>JAGPOY010013508.1:0-10901 GCA_018983105.1 Silene uniflora
AGTAATAAGGATGCTAAAAATTAACTCAATATCATATATATTTTAATCGTAGCTTAAGTCTTATCCAATTAATACATTATCCACATTTTTATAAAACTCGGAACTTTTTTTAGAAAATTGTGTATTAAAATATAACCTAATGTATCCAATTTTCCTACAACATTTGTTGTTGATTCTTTTCTAATTTGCACTACGGAGAGGTCATAATTACTATCTCAACAATAATCTCACCAAAGAGCATTTAAGAGGCACACCAACAGTAACAAGCTCAAGAGAGTACTATAGCAATCCAAAGGCAAATATAAATTTTTTTTGGTGACTTATTAGCAATCCAAACTCTAATAAGGATACTTTGGAATTTAAAACATTCAAAAAATCAAGCTTTTAGAACCATTGTATAATTAATATAAAAACAAGATATTTTATACATTTATAGCAAATGGATTTTTTTTATACCATCAGACATTAACTTGTATTAGCTGACTATCATTTTAATTAAAATACGATTCTGATGATCATGAGTGTTTTCAGATGATCTCTCGCATTAGTTGACGTTGTATAATATCGCTATTAGATCATGATTGTAATGGGTGGTCAGTATGCCTGAGCGGTAAGCGGCGTCGTTTAGATGATATTTAACACTCTGGTGTCAGCTGACATAATATCATTTTGCGAACTACAATTTTATCCTAATTGATTGTTTAAACTGCTCTTTGATGATATTTCGGTGATGACTGAAGGCCGACACAAGATTTTGCCACCTGAGAGGGGAGCATCATACTAACCACCAAGCCAAGTTCCTTCTTATCCATACGTAACTGCTCCCTCAATAGAAGTGTATGTGTATATAAGCCTTTATGGAAAATAGGACTAACACTTTCCCCCTAAATCTGCGAGTTCATAATTACCTAATCTCAACTTGTGTCTTACAATACATGCCATTAGCAAAAACTTTATCCACGCTCCTAAACAACCATTTTTTTTAAATAGCAAAAACTTCATCGATAAACCTCACAGACGTGTCGAAGTTTCAGCGAGTTAATACAAATAAACATGCAAAAAATTAACTCAAGATCACATATCTCATCTCAGGTTAGGTCTTATACAATAAATACATTATCCACATTAATAAAACTCCTAATTTTTTTACTTTTTTTAAAAAAAAATTGTGTGATAAAATATCTAAACCTAATGATGTACTTATCCACTAGTTTAGACCCCGTGTAGTAAACGCACGGTATGTAGAGTATTTTTTATTTTTAATAAATTACTTATATTGGTGGTATCTCATTAATTGTTCATATTTCTTGTCAGTGTATTTTGCTTTGAAAAAAAAATAGTTGTAACTGATAATTAATCAAGAGAATTGAGTTTTTTATCACGAAAGTAATAAAAGTCATTTACAATTTTGTTTTATAGTATGGATTAAGTTATTCTCAAATAACAGTATAAATATATTTAGCGATTTATAGTTTTATATAGTTTAGGATCAAACCCTCATCATGTGGTAACATGCATGTTTGTATATTAAGTTGAAGGTGACGTCTTCTTTTGCCTCCATTTTAGCTTAGTATTACTCTTTATCAGTTGTGTAGCTAACCTTCAAATCAAGTGAGGTCACATTTTACAAAATAAAAAAAATGGAAATTTTGCATAGTCATTCTTTTATGTTGTGAATCTTGAGATTCGTTGAGAATCTCATGTGAAAATTAATTTAATGGATATTGCTTTTAAAGTGTGTTATGTGTTTTGCACCTTTGCTTAGCTTCTTTGCTTGTTGGTGGTTTGACATTTGAAAGTAAAGTAATGATATCACTTCGGCTAAAAAGATACATTTAAAAGTTCATCATTATCAGAATCATAATTTCAAAATGATACCGCGTCAGCTGCGGAAAATTATCTAAAACCACTCATCACCGTCAGAATTGTAATTTCCCAATGATACAATGCCAATTATCATCATTGAGTATTTGAGTCGTATAGTTAGGATTGCCTTCACTCCTATGCATGGTCAAATGGTATTTTGTTGATTTTAGACTAGTGTAACACCTGCGCAAATGCGCGGTTTTTTAGATAATAATGTAGAAAGTCCTTAAATATTATAGCTTGGTAATATGCATAAGCGATATAAGAGAGAAATTTTGATATTTTTCACATCAAATACGATTGATATTTAACTGAACCTAATTATATAAATTATTACTTCATCATTAAAAATAATATTATTGTACGACAATATTTACCAAAAGAATAACCTCAAGTAAATAAAATAAAATTAGAGAATTTGCAATAGGAGATAGACAACTTGTATAGTACCTTTGTATCAAAATACGGGAAAATAATAAAACTCTGAAAAAAATTGTGTAGAATATTTGTCTTATATCATTCTCATATTAATGCAATCCCACGTGTATAATAAATTAAAATATCTCATTAACGTGTGTTTAAAAATTAAAAATTAGTAATATTATCTCCTATTCATGGTATATAATTAATGCTTTTATTATATAGTGTGAGGAGTGAGAACCGATCGTTGAACATTTCACTTAGGCGGGAAAAATTGAGAGACCACTTATTCTTTTAATAGAAGGGGAATTTATAGATTTAAAATTGACATATTATTAATTTTCATATTTTAAAATGAGGATAAAAAAATTGAAATCGAAAACTAATCAAAAGAATTTAGTAAAGTCGTGAAGTGTGTATTTTAATGAATTTTTTTTTACCACAACACTAATGATTTCAGTTTACAAATGTTCTCAAATAATTTTAAAGATTTTTCTTTACCACGGAATAATATTAATTCAGAATTTTTCTATACGAATTAAGTAGGCGGTAATTTTTTTTAATACGAAAGTAATAATATCAATTTATCGGTTTTTCAGATACGAAAGTTTAGATTTATACCAGTTTTATTTTATTTTAGTTAAAAAAATATAATTTAGTTAAAATTATGTTTTATAATGATTAAAGATTATATCTTAATTAATAGATAATAACTTAACTAAAATAGAGTTTATTTCCATATATAATCAAGATTCCTTTTGGAGGGAAAACTATTGAGAATTGTTATTCTCTTAGTAGTAGGGGGATTTATATATGGTATGGTAATATGGTATAGTTATTTTTCTTGTTACAAGTTTAAACTGATCAAGTCGGATAACAATACTGTTCGCAGAACGATATTGTACGTGTCAGCTGACACCAGAGTGTGAAATATCATCTAAAACGGCGCCGCTTGCCGCTCAGGCGCTCATCACCCCATCACAATCGTAATCTCATAGCAATACAACGTCAACTAATGCGAGAAATCATCTGAAACCACTCATCATCATCAGAATCGTAATTTTAAATAATGCAGCGTCAGCTAATACGAGATATTGTCTAAGTCGGGTATAAAAAAAATGTACGCTATAAATAAATTAAATATCTTTTTTTTTCTATTAATTATATATGATTCTATAAGCTAGATTTTTTTCAGTCTCAAATTCCGAGGTATCCTTATTATAGTTGGGATAGCTAAGTCACCAAAAGAGAGTATAGTTTGGACTTTGGATTGCTATTGTACGAAGTACTATGTGAGATAGTAATTGTGGCCTCTCCCTATTGCAAATCAGAAGATGTAAAATCAACAACAAATATTGTAGGAAAATGGGATACACTAGGTTTAGATATTTTATCACAATTTTTAGAATTTTTTTTGGGAGTTTTATAAATGTTTGGATAATGTATTTATTGTATAAGCCTAACCTTAGGCTAGATATATGATATTGAGTTAATTTTTTGCATGCTTATTAGTAGAAACAACCGAGATCTAACGGTGAAATTTTTGCTATTTGAAAAAAAATTGGATTATTTGAGAGTGTGGATAAGGTTTTTGCTGTGGTATGTATACCGTAGAAAGAAATCTGAGATTAGATAATTATAAATTTGAGTATGATTATTACATGCTTATTTTGTATTAACCCATTGAAATCTCAACACATGTGAGGTTTAACGATGAAAAACAAGTTTTCTTAAACTTGAAAACTATTTGGTTCTAATAACAATTTACATAAAAGTTGGTTTATTCATAGTTGCAGTTATAGATTGGATATATACAACGTTTATACACGATGACATCCACTCGCGGATTTAGGGGGAAACTGCGAGACCGACATACACTTCTGCGAAGGGAGCAATTATGTGTGGATAAGAAGGTACTTGGCCGCTTGGTGGTTAGTACATACGTTGCTCCATGCTCAGGCGGCAAAATCATGTGTCGGCCTTGAGTCATCACAGAAATTTCGACAGGGAGCAGTTATGTATAGATAAGAAGGAACTTAATTGGCTTCTGGTCAGTGGCAAAATCATGTATCCGCCGCCAATCATTGCAGAAATTTCAACAGGCGTACGTGATCTAACTTTTCTATTAAATTTGATTTCTGATTACACATCCATAAAAGCTGGTTTGTATCTATAGCTTATAATGATATATGGAGTATTAAGGATAACTTTGTATGCATTTTGATTAAATCGATGAAATTTCTAATACGTATACGAAATCTAACTTTGGTAACCACCTACGGAGTATTGAATTTGGGACTTGATGAGAATCTCAAGTCTCAAGTGGAAACCAAGTACATTTTGTGAAGAGTTGACATCATATGTTGCTTTCAAAGTAAGGTGTCTTCTTCCTTAGCTAGTTGGTTTGACTTTTAAAATTAAAGAGTATAAATGAAATTTTGTTAATTGTGTGTTTACATATGGTATGGTATGGTATTGTACGGTAGAGCTATTTTTCTTGTTACAAATCTAAAATAATAAATTTGAACAATGTTATTGTCAGAACTATAATATCATAATGACACCGCGTCAGCCAATGCAAGACATCATCTGAAATAAACTGTTCGACGCTCATCGCCATCGTAATCTCAGAATAATACAGTGGCAACTAATGCGAGAAATTGCTCATGTCACCGTCAAAATCGTAATTTCAAAATGATACAATGTCAATTAGTCCGAGATATATATCATCTGAACCGCTAAAGTTACAATTTTATTTCAGTAAGTCTTGCTTAAAACGGGCATATCCGTCTTAAGCTTAAGACGGGTCAGTTACATAACAAATCACCCACTTGTTACCTAGAAAATATCAAAAATTTTGTCTTTATTAGCACCAAATGGGGTAATTTGGTATGTATTTGACCCGTCTTAAATTTAAGACGGATAGTGACCGTCTTAAATGAGAATTTGTGATTTTATATATAGTGTGTACATAGTATATTGGATATTGATATACGAAGTACTAGCTAAATTTTTGCATGTTTCAAGTTCCAAAGTATCGTCATTGAGTCGTATAGTCAGGATTGCCTTTGCTCCTATGCATGATGAGTTTATTGTCTTTGGTGAGACAATAATTGCTTGTTTTGGAAAACAAAAAGGATTAGGTATAATATTCCTATCACAATGAATAACAACTTTTGATTAAACTTGTAATAGATTTTGTTTTGATAACATTAATTGTAAAAGAAATTTATAGTTTGGATAAACGTTTGTGTACATTGACATGCGGAAATTTCAACACGTATACATACCAGATTATCCAACTTTATTGAACAACTTTTTATTAAACTTGAAGTAGATTTGATGTCTGATAACGCTTCTGTAAAAGCTGATTTACAGCTACAATTTTAGTGTCGGTAACGTTTGTTGCATATTGACTTTAATGAAATATAAACACGTATACGAGTAATATTAAACTGAACTCTGTAAATAAGTGATACAATCAATCCTGAAAAAGAAACTAAATTTTGTATTATTTCTCGTTTGTAATAATAATCTAATAATCGAACATACAATAAAATCTTTTCAAAATAAAACATCATTCAGGCAGTAAATACTTCGAATAATTTATTACTCAAATGACTTAAACAACTACGAAGAAGAAATAGCGTATTTTAACTTATCATTATTAGAAGCGTCGAGTAAATACTTGGAAAGGTAACAATGAATATATTTAACTTCTTTGCAGTAATAAAGCATCAGCTGGAATAGCTCAGTTGGTTAGAGCGTGTGGCTGTTAACCACAAGGTCGGAGGTTCAAGCCCTCCTTCTAGCGTTTTTCTTTTTGTTTCATAACGTCTTATTGGGCCGGGCTTACAGGAAACGAGTTTTATGCTCGCAGTACAGGCCTTGTACAATCTTGTTTCAACCACTAAAAAGCCCAGTAATTAAATTTGACAAATCAATCAGTCGGGTCGAGTCACTTCAAGTCGATAATTATCGGGTCACTTTTTGGGTCTGTCATTTCGAGTCAGGCTTTTGCATTAAATAAGTTAAATCCGGTCATTTCAGGTGTACTAGAAGACTACTGGGTCACTTCTAGTCGGGTCATTGTGAGCCGAGTCATTTCGGGTTTATCGGGTCCCAATTTCCAGGCACTCTTCGGTCTGAGTTCGGGTCAGCTTCACCAGGTCTACAAGTAAAGTAAATAAATTACAAGTAAAGCGAAATGATCAAGACAAAGAAAGTAACTTCATACAAAGTACCAAAAATTCTTTATTAAGATGGGTCAAATAATAAAATGAGACAAAGAAACATAATAACTAATGCTCTTGAAAATAACAAAATACCAATCCTATTTAACAATATGAATTAATCATTGTCTCATTTTAGGTTTAAGACGAATAAAACCGTTTTAAAGAAGACTAACGACAGACTAACATTTTAGACGTAGACCATATGAGAGGTCGGCCAGCAAGTACCAAAGTAGAAAAAAAGAAGCCCAAATTATCAGGAACCACTTACGTCGTTATTAAAATCAATCAATTTGTGATTAAAGTAACACCTCACAAAAATGTTAAGATCAATCCAAAATTAGCCAACTAATTTACTAAAGAGGCAAAAATCATGGACGAAAATACTTCGTATCTATTTATGATCACAGAAACAGGGGTAATTTCGTAGTTTACATTCTATTTCATGGCCATTTTTGCTCCTCAAAGTTATAAATATCCAAATTGGTATCCTCCATTCCTCGGGTCCCACTCTTGATTCTCCCAACATTTCGCACGTGAGAGTCTCCTGCTCTCTAGGCTCCACAAAATGGACGTCTAGTAACACGCCACGTGTCTCTCGGATCGCGGTTAAAATGTGAACGATGTAAACCCGTAATTCTTTTGTGTAACCGTTTTTTCCGATTTTTTTTAGTAAACTATGACCACTTTTTATTGAAAGACGAATTCATTGTTACCATTTTAAAGAAATAATATTGAATATATATTCTCATTGAGAGTTTAATATGTATATTTTGGGCATATATTAGAAAATTCATTTACTGATCGTTTTATAATCAGCTTAGGACAAAACCGATTTAATTTGAAGAAATATGATTTGAGAAGTAAGAAGAAAATTTTAAAACATAAACAGTAGTACAGTGCTATATAACTACCCACTATGTTAAAGGTCTTGTAATAACTTAACTTAATTGTGTTGTAAATCTGTAATGAAGATAATTGATAGGGAGTATATCTAAATTAATCGGATCACATCATCATTGTCATACAATATCAAATTAACAAAACAGTTTTAAACATCAATAATTACTTAAATTTATGCAATACTTATTAAACCAATCTCCTCAAATTTTCACCAATATATACTTACTCCGTTCTAATTAATACTCTCTCCATCCTGGATTCTCGGTCATCTGTTTACCTTTGATTTTGGCGATCAAGGAAAAAGTAGAAAGCCAATTATTAGATAACAATTGCACCAAATTGAATGTGTAAGATCAATTTACCCATCCAATACATTTTCAAAATAGAAAAGTAAACAATTAACTGAATACATTAAAAAAGTAAACAAATGACCTGAACGGAGATAATAGTTTTAAAAGGTTAAATAATTACGAAGTATTATGACGGTCACACTCACCCCTCCTATTTGCTTTTATTTGAGAATTTGTGTAACTATTAATCGGAACGAAGTTATTCCGAATAATTAATTACCACTCCCTATTGACCAAAGAATACAAATAAACGACTGATTTGTTCTTTTTTCATTGTTTTTTCTTCTCAATTTCTTTTTGCCACTCATTTTAAGTAAGTTCTTCACTTCAACAGTTTTTCCCACCTCTTGAATCTTCGCACCAAATCATTTTTTTGCATCAAAATCAAAATTTTTCATCTGGGTCCTCACTATAAACTAATAAAGTTCTAATCTTTATACAAAAAGTTTACAATTTTTAATTTTAATTTTAATTTCATTTTCATTCCATTTTTCTGGGAATTTTTTGATGGTATTTTGATTGATAATCATACATTTAAGATAAGAAGAATATGAGTAATTCAATTGGGCATAATGTAACTTTATTATCATTAAAACACCAAAATTCCAAAGTTAATTTAAGATCAAAGCAAAAGAATTCTTCAGTTTTATTTAATAAACAATTTTATGGAAATAGTTTGAAATCTTTTAATAATAATAATATAATTTCTGAGAAATTAATGGGTTCTCAAAGATTTTGTTTTGTTGCTCGTGCTGTTTTAGCTGCTGATCCTGTTTCTCAGGTATACTTTTAATTATTCCCCTCGTCTCGATCATTTGTTTATGTTTTAATTCTTTGTGAAGAGTATTTTAATCGAAGTTAAACAAATGATTGAGACGGAGGGAGTATAATATTGTTATAATCACTTTTGTTTGCTATGTAATAGAAGTATGCATTTGTTTATTGCTTTATGATCAGTCAATAGCTATTCTTAATTTGGTTGATTATTACTTTATTAGTAGTTACTACTTTAGTAGATACAGTATATACTTTAATAGTTAAGTACTTTAGTTGTCGGGTAAGGTTGCGTACATCAGACCGATGATTCGTACTTAATTGGTTGCTAAAATGCTAAGTGGGCTCATTTGATGTTAAACTTGATCAATGGACTTAAGAGTGTAAGATCGGCCTTGTTTGGATTGAAGAATTGGAGGGAAACGGAGGGGACGCCTTCGGTTTCATTAATAAGTTGGGTTGGAAGGAAATGAAACGAAGGAAAAGGTCAAATGGGTAATGGAGGGATCCATTTTCCTCGCACTAATCCGGGTTAGGCTACATTGGTCTAACAAGTTTGTTTTTGGGTTGATACTAAACCCGTCTCAATTACTCCGTATTTGTTTACCTTTAATTAAATGAGTGGGACGGAGGGAGTACTTATTTACAAGATGACATCGGTTAACACACTGGTTTTCGGATGTAGTTAATGTGTATGATTTGAACTTCTATCATCCAGTGTTCAAAGAATTTCTTATGATTAGCTTCAAAGTTTTCTTATGTAGTGTGCTGATACTGTGCAATGATGGATAGCGGGTTGTTAGGTATGGGATGATTTTGACTGTAAATGTAGGAGGGTATATGATGTATCCTGTGTAGCGAAACTGCAATGCGCTACTACAAATGTAGGAATGTAGGATAGAGAATGATCATGGTGGCATTCTATGATTTTGGTCCCTTGCAGCTTACATTGTTGTTCGGATTTTTGGGTTTTCTTTGGCTTTCAAATACGATGGTCACTAAACTGGCAATGTTGCTGTAAGGAAAAATGACCCTCACGAGTATATCAGAAAGCAAGACATCTTTGTAATATCTAAGGAAATAGTGACACTAAATTATAAGAAAAAAGCTTACAATCAAAATTGAAGTCAGTTATTTTCTGCGGTCTGCGACAAAGTTGAATACTGTAGGAAAAGATTGCTGAATAAAGGGTGGGATGCATTCTTGTCTTCTAATCACCTCCCAATACTACTATCTCTATATGCTAGCATTTATGTCGTAATGCTTAAATAGCCTCTGTGATCATGTAGCCGAGTTAAGAAACTTCTTCTGCGATCATGTAAGCTATAGTTGATTTTCTAAATGAACGTAGTGAATAAGGCTTATGAATTCTAAATTTGACGCACATAGCTTCTTCTTTTGTTTTTTATGAGGTACATCTTCGACATGTGTTAATGTTAGACTAGTGGACTGTGGTAACATCGGAGATTGAAGATACCAACGTGGTGCTAAAAGTCTTGAACCTGTTTTGTTTCTTCAGTGTAATCTTTAAGCACATACACAGTTTTTATATATCTTCTATGTATATTGCAGCAAGCAGAAAGATACAATCTTGATGGAGGCATAGAATTGCAGGTATTTAGAACTTGACATTCAATTTTCTATGGATTTTTTTTTTTTTAAATTAAGCCTACTAATTTGAAATTCCACTGCCCTCAATATTTGACAGGTCACTGTAACCCCTTTGCAATCAGGATGTAAGGTGGAGATACAAGCGACGAACACTAATGATGACAAGTTGCTGCTTCACTGGGGCGGGATACGAGATAGAAACAAGTAACTTTTAACAAAAAAAACTATTTGAATTGGTCTTAAATGAGAGACAAACCCATTAAGCTTATAATTAACTGAAGAATACACAAGGCTTTGATCTGGTTTACATGTGAAGCCTTTTCATAAAAGACTCATCAAAATATTTGTCTTACATGATTAAGCAACTTGTTTTTACCGTCTTTCAGTAAATGGGAAATTCCTTCACAAAGACCTGCGGGAACTTGGGTGGACAATGGAGCTCTTCGAACTCCATTCGAAAAGGTATGCTGGTATTTTCTGTTAACTGCTTATGTTCAACTTCTGCCAGCATTTCTGCTGTTTTAAGCTATTGCGTTCAGTAAATGTGATTTGTGCTATTATCACCTCATGAACCTGATGGGTGTTGGTTTGGTTTCTCCAGTCGGGCTCTAGTTCGTCATTGAAAATAGAGATTGATGACCCAGCAATGCGAGGGATTGAGTTTCTTGTATATAATGAAGCTAGAAACATATGGTGAAGTTCCCTCTTTGTGTCCCTCTTTTCAGTGCTTTGTCTTCATAATGCT
>JAGPOY010013518.1:0-11380 GCA_018983105.1 Silene uniflora
AGAGGCGAGGGTGGATAAGGAGATCACAACTCAATGATTGTTACATTGCTTCCGCTTGTGTTCATGTATCCTGATTGTCTTACTTTTATCTGCGGTTGAACTGACCCCGGCGTTGTTTTGTCTTATGACCTACTGTGATCCATCCGGGTGGTGAGTAGATTGTTTAGCAGGTTTTGATGTGTTGATGCTTGGATGTTGATGCGGGATGAGTCGGGCTGTCATCACTTAGTTATGCTGTAGATCATGTAGTTGTAATCTTTATGTTGTTTATTGAGACAGTTGTACTTTATTTTGAGGCCCTTGTAATCAGTTAAAGCATTATTCAATAAAATTGTTCAGTTATTGTTTCTTTTGATCTTCACTACCTCGGGCAACCGAGATGAGTAACGCTCCCATATGCTAGGGTAGTCCTTGGTAAAGGCACCCCGGTATATGGGGGTGTTACAGTATATGATACATTGATATGTAGTGGCTCTTTCATGAATAAATACTAGGTTTAAACCCGTGAAATTCACGGATCTACTATAAAAGTTCAATATTTAATTATGTATATAAAGAAATTATTTATGATACTACGTTTATGCTAGTTATATGATGTAGAACTTAAACTTTGTATATTATTAATGTGTCCAATCACCCAACATTTCAATTCCTTGTATCGCGCGCCCAGACGATCCTTTTGAATATATGAGTTGTTTCATTTAAAGGAATTGTCTTATAATGTGAAACTATATTATATAGGGACTTAATTTGTGATTATCTTTTGCTTTTAATTACTAAAAACTTGTATTCGTATATATGTAAGAGAAGTTGTATATTTTATAAATTTATGATCCAAAAGCCCTACAATTTATATCAACTAAAATATCTAAAAACTCCGCTACATGGCATAAATGCCCGTAGCTATTAAATCTACAAATATTACTTACGCATCCTTTTTTTAACAGACATGACTCAGGAGTACACAACCCAAACTCCGCTGCTTTTACCTCCGCAATCTTCGGACTCCACCTCTCACGAATCTACTGAACACCTGCATGTTCCACCTGGCCACAGCAGTCGCGAATGACAACACCCAAGCCACATCCATACCTGTCTCGCATAAGGGGCAATGAAGCAAAGCATGGGTAGAGCTCTCGACATCTCTGTCACATCTCTTGCAAATTGGATTTGCATCAGGTACTCTCTTCTGTGCATTAAGATTACACGGTAGAATTACTCGACATGCCCGCCATATGAAGCTTTTAATCTCAGGTGGTAAAGCTAATGCCCAGATTTTTTTTCCGCACCATAGACGCCTCACTCGAGGAAGCAGCCCCTTCATTTTGCTCTTTTAATACCCTAATGAAATTGTATGAAGACCTCACGCTGTAGCATCCGACCTTTGTATGATTCCAGACCATTTTATCGCTTTCTTGACTCGATGAAACCGGTATTTTGAGTATTTCATGTACCTCGAACTCATATAAAGAAATCTCTGCTTAGTTATAAAGAAATCTCGAAATTAGGGAGAATTTGTGTTGTTGGAAAATGCTTAGTTATAAAATCTCTGCACATTTTGGAAAAGATAAATCGTAATATTGCGCATAGCTAGAATTTAGGTAACTGATTCTTTTAAAAACAGAAATTTACGCATGAAAATTTTAATTAATATACTCAGAGTACTCAATAACCGCCACGTAGGATTGTGCTTGTAAAGTAAGATGCCACGTCTGCTTCTTGGCAACTGTATTAGAGAAATATATGATGATTACTTTTTCATTGACATTTGGCCATTATTTTTCCATTTTTTACTCTTTTCAAAAAAAATAGAAGAAAAATTCTCTCTATCTCTCTTCTCAAAATTAATCAATGACATTGGATTCATCAAATAATGATTCTAACGTAGTTAATTTGCACAAATTATATTAAATTAAAATTCAATTAATTTAGGGTTAATGAAATTGGGAATTTTGAAAATTAGGGTTAATCAAAATTAGAAATATTTTTTTAGGGTTAATGATTCTAACGTAGTTAATTTGCACCAAAATTTTTATTTTTTTTTTTATCAAAAAAAAAAAATTGAAATATAAGGAATGATGGTTAAGTGGTAAACTAGTAATGGAGGGTGGCGAGGGCGGAGGTCAAAGGTCATGATCGAGCGTATGGTGACCGACGTTCAGGGATGCGAGGGAGAAGGGTGGTTGTTCGACGTGTAGGAAGGCGATGGAAGGCGACATAATGGAGATGCACAGTGTGGGTGGTGCTGAGGTTATGGGGTCTAGGTGTGGTGGGGACGGGTTTGGGTGGCCCAATCTGAGGTCGGGTATGGTGGCAGGGGTGGTCAGGTAGGGTTGGGGAAGGATTGTAGTGGGTTTACGTTAGTAGGGGAGGGGGAGTATGTGGTTCGGTGCGTGGCGGTAGGGGGTGGAATGGATGGTGCGATCTGAGGGTTGGGTTGGTGTGGTGGGTGGGGTTGTACGGTGGTTGGGTGGTGCGGCGGTTAATCTAGCCGGTGGCCGGTGGTTGTTGGTTGATAATTAAGAAATCTATTTGATTAAAATAAGATGAGAATTGAGGGTTTAAAAATGACAAGGGTATAATGGTCATTCATGTACATAATTGAGGTTTTTTTATAACTATTACCACCTATAATCTCAATTTTACCAACTGCTACAAAAGAAATTTTTCATTAAAAACTGCTACACACATATTAGGTTCGTTCTTAAATCACCCCCACATAACCCCGGACCTTCAAATTTGACTTGATAAGACTTGATAAGACTAGAATACCCCTAATTTACACTCCTATCAATAATCCCTACCATCAACATTTACAATCTAATTTCTAATCTTTTACCAATCCATTGTTGTGAAAACCTAATTATTTTAAATTCAATTGCTCAATCGGATATTTCTTCCAATTAATCTAAATCCCCAAATTGAATAAAAGGATTAGGTTTAGTATATAACATATCTGCTGCTCTTTTGCTAGTTGAAAAACCCTTGATATATTGGCATGAGAAACAGTTGCTTCTTATGGAATATTTCTGATTTTCTTAAGCCTTCCTAAGTGACTCTGACACTGTTCTTACTAACTATCCACTTCGAGTAACCTGTAAATTTGAAGTTTTGACAATATTATTTCCCTTTTAAACTATATAATGTGTGATAGTGCAATTATTTGACATTGCTTTCTCACATATAGAGATGGCAATGGATCGGGTACCCGCCCCGGATCCGCGAGATCCAATACCATTGGATCGGATATGGATTCCATTATTTTAGATCCGTAGGATCTGGATCGGATCCAGATCCATATACGATTATCAGGATCTGGATCTGGATTCTTCCTTTGAGATCCAGATCCAGATCCAGATCCGACTCTCGGATACCTTTATATTTTCTTAAGTCTAATTTTCAAGCCCTCGGCCAAGCCCATCTAATTAATAGTCTTTGAATAATTTGTTTATTATGTATCTATTCCAAATGTGCGGTATTTTGTGGTAGTAAACACAAAAGTTCACATTTGTGACGGACATATCCGTCACAAGCTTGTGACGGGTCAAATAATACCCACATGGAAAATTAAAGACAAGCTATTTGTATTTCCCTAGACTTGTCTTATCTATGCAAATGGGAAATACTTGGCCCGTTTCAAATTTGTGACGGATACATATCCGTCACATGGAGACTTATTGTAGTAAACATTGTTTGAAACTCTTTGAACAATTTATTTTCGCTTAAGTTTCAACAATGTCAGAGGCATTGAACATGGTTATAAGTTACTATAACTTTGTACGGAGTAATTGTTAAACTTTACCATTTTACCGGTAAATGGTAATTGGTAGAAAACTTCGGCATTTGACAACTTAGTGTGTTATTAAGGCTAGTATAATATTGAAACTTTTATATAGAAGTAACACGTAACTGAGGTATAACGTTTCTTTAAACTTGTTGAGATCCGTTTTGGATCCGGATCCTACCCGAATCCAATAGGATCCATTGGATCCGGATATGGAATTTGAAATTATAGATCCGTAGGATCTGGATAGGATCTGGATACACTACCAGTGAAATGGATCTGGATCTGAATCCTATAGGATCCGGTCCAGATCCGATCCATTGCCATCTCTACTCACATATAGTGCGTTTTTTCTTTTATGCTCCCTCAGGCTATTGTGAATTCGTGACTGTGTGACCACTGCCGATGAAGATGAAAATTATTTGCAAGAAGCATGGGAGCATATCTTGACACGTGTTTCTCATTTTGAGCAATATTGGGGAATTTAGCAAAAAATGGATCTCAAAAATAGTTGATTTAGTGGGAATTTAGAACAAAGTTATAGGGTTCTTGAATTGGATAATTAACCAGAAGAACAAATCTGAGAAAATGAAACCCTTTTCTTTCAATTAAATTAGGGATTCAAGAACTTATTAAAACAAGTCAAAATTAGGGATTTTAACATAAGGATTAGATGTTTAGAAGAGAGGAAATGATGAAAATTGATTGAAGAGCGACCACAAAATCCTCCCAAAACACCCCAAAAACGCCATCACTACCGACCTTAAATATCTCATCAATAACCGCAAAAACCCATCACCAACTACCAAGCAAAAGTAGTTTACAACGTATTTTACAAACCAATGTGTCTTGCTTGTGACGGGCACTATCCGTTACAAGCTGAAGACGGATAATGCTCCTCTCACAATAAAGCAAGTGGGAGGACAAGTGGGGTGGAAATGGAGCATCCTATGGGTAGTGCCACTTGCATATTATAAGAAGGGTACTATCCGTCTTCAGCTTGTGACAAGGGGTGCCCGCCTTCAATGAGAATTTGTGTTTACAAAATACCCTTTTCAATAGGGATGTCAATGGATCGGGTTCGGATCGGGTGGACCTACATCCGTCATCCATCCGTCACTTTAAAATCTCATCCAACCCATCCGTCATCCATGAAACTTATCATCCGTCATCCATCCATCCGTCATCCATGGATGAAACGGGTGGATCGGGTGATAACGGGTGATTACATTTATATACTAAGTTTTAGCTAAAATGATGAAAATTTACGCTAAAAGTCAAGCTAGATAGTTTTTTTTTTGGTTACAAAAACTTGTCCGTTTAATAAGGATGTTTGTTTTTTACAAAGGTTTGTGAGAATTCCATAAAGCTCTTATGCCAACTCCATAAAATACAATTAAGTCTCTGTTTACACTATTGTAGGTGAAGATATATGATTGATTACCTAAATGTGGAGTGGTAATTGAAATTAAAGAAAAAGCAATAAACATAAATGCATACATAATTGAATATTTTACATTTAAGAATGTATTAATTCTAACTTTTTAAAGAAAAACTAATACTATCGGGTGATGGATGGATGACGGGTGAAATAATTTTCATCCAACCCGTCATCCATCCGTCATCCGTTTCATCCATCATCCATCCGTCATCCATTTAAATCGGGTTTTCATCCGTCCATTAGAGTCGGGTAGATCGGATTTTGATCGGATTCGGGTGATATTGACATCCCTACTTTTCAAGCCAAAAAGTAAAAATACCCCTTAAAACAAAACAAAAATAACAAAGGATTTACGAGTTGAGGACGCAAGTTGCGAGACACATTGAAGAGATAGAAGCACATTAAAGTACACACTGAACATAAGAACTTAGTAGTTCACGCCACGGTTACCGGATTCATTATGAATATGCCTTTTACAAATTCGTGACTCGCTCTTAGAGGACGTGTTGTATGTATTTTCAATATCTGATACAATAGATAACGATTCGAGATTCGTAGGGTGCCAAGCACATCCAGTAACCCTGGTTCACGCTTAAAACTACTTGGAACACATTCTCATTCTCACTCCAAAAAGTCAAAATGCATTTAAATTAGAACATACATGTACAAACAGAGACTATATACAACTTGCCGTACGAATAGCACGAATTAACGCTCTGGGGACGACACCGCTAAAGGGAATAGGATTGATTTAACAGCTATCGTAGTTTCAGGCATGACAGAGGATTTCTCGACCTCACATGATGACAACTTTACATGTCTTCCTAATGAACCCAACCATTTTTCTCTTACGTAAATCAAGCCTATTTGAAAGGCAAAAAAAGGTGGTTTTACATTAAGATGCTTAAAAAACCACATTGTATTGGCCCAAATACCCACAGAAATGAGATTTGTACTACCTCTGTATTTCTTTTTTCTTCCCACTTCTCAAACTTGCCCTCATAATTTGAGAAGTGGGAAGAAAATTAAAATAGGGAGGGAGTAGTATCTACTTTTGGAGTAATTGGGTTCGCAACAGTGCTCATCTAAGCCTGCCTTATAAAAGTGCGGAAGGAAATGCCATCTTGCTGAACAAAGGATCGACTGAGCTGACAAAATTAGCCGGGTCTACCAGGGAAGTTCTTTGCTAACTTGACTGCTTCAGAACCAGGAGCCGTGATCATGTTCCCATTAGCCGACATGTAGTAGTAGTTGTAATTTATTCTAGTTACTAGATCAGCCAGATGTGGAAAATGGCCCACATTCAGCTTGAAGGACAGCACCTGTAAAAAGGTCATATGGTCATATGAACATCAATTTCTTTTATCCATGATTCGATTGTTGGAAATTTTGAGAACACAAAAAAGGTTGCAGAAGAATACCCTTAGAAGGAAGGCAATGCAATCATCAAACTGCTTTTCAATGCGGTCGATTTCCATTTCACATCTGGCTTTCATGCCGGAAACTGTTCCACCACTGTTTAGTGTCTGCTGTATTGAGTAGAAATCTAACGCCAATCCCAGGATGCTGTTTACTCGGCTCGCTATCAGGGCCCCCTGTTGTGGGCAAATCACAAAGTTAATTGTATAGGACTGTCTCGCCCATAAGATCAGCCAATCAACAAGAAGCCCAAGTAAAAACTCAGTATATAAAATGCGATTCTTATTTTCATTTCCTTGAGAGAAAAGGTTGGTTTTTTTTACTTTTATTATTCAGAAAACAGCATAAATCAGACTTTACAATACCCACTATGGCTTCGGGACTAATTCCAACACACGGGCAATTTTTGCTAGGGGTGAGCAAAAATATACATTACGGTTTTATTATACATATACGATACAGTATATGAATTCAATTATACGAATTTTCTTATATCGGATACGAATTTCCGTATATCGGATATGGTTTTAGTAAAAACCGTATTGGATACATATCGGCAAAATTTACAAAAAAAATCACCTACTACAATCAACCCACATAAACACATGGTCTCTCTTGCTTACCCATTCCTTCTCGAACTCCCCAACAACCAGTACCACAACTAGACCACCCTACCACCACCAGAACAAACACCACAAAACCACCTTACAAGACCACTATACCCCGTTGTACTTCACCACCAATTGACCCTTTAATCCTCACCACCAGTCCCTGCACAGCAGATCACTCCGACTCACTTAACCCACCAACCGTACCCACCACCTATGTTACTCCGACTCTTTTGATTTCCCTACGTACCCGTGTCCAACACTGGACACTCAGATAAGGGTAAGACACTTCGATACCTTATTTTAAGCCAAAATATGCATATTTTCCATAAAATGGCCGGACACTTGGGACGCGATACTTCTAAAGGAGCCTGAGCAGCATAGCCCACCACCATGACCACTAATAATCGACCTACCTTACAACCACCTCGACAACGAGATCGACACCTTTATGTTCACGCCTCCACTGCCACCATATCGCTCTTCCCCATCATTCCTCAATTTTGTAATCGGATCACTCAGATTTCGAATTATATCGGTGAAAATGGTGAGCCTCGGCCGTGGGTTAGGGAGGCTGTCGTTGGTTTTTGTGGTGGAGTGTCGGTGGCAAAGAGAGTGAATCCAGTGACACCATCAAAATCAAAATTGAAAACAAAGGTTAAGTAAAAACCTATACCGTATGTATATCAGAAAAAACCGAATATACGATACAGAAAATCCATATCGGATACGGATATTAGAAACTCGAATATTAAAAACTGAGATTTTAAATACCGGATACCCGATACGGTTTTCAAAACCAGATCGGATATCGGGTTTTTCTCACCCTTAAGTTTTGCTATTGATGATTCTCGACGATATTATGTCCACGATTTACTCAATCATGTACAAGGTTTCCACTTTACCCCTCCCAGTGAATATATTGTTTCAATGGTTAACTCATTTCAATTCTCCCTTCCAACTTCCTCCCTCCACCTCTCAACAACCACCCCTTCCTCCACCACTCCTTACCACACTACCCCAAACCCACCGACCACTCTGCTCCTCACCTGCAGCAGACGATTCTTCATCAAATTTTGGTAAGAGTTTGATCAAATTAGTTAAGTTGTTGAATGAAATGGTTTATTAGGTGTTGAATCTTCTGATTCCAGAGATTCATATTTGAGTAGGGAGATCAAAAGTCAAACTTAGATGCTATACTTATCTTTACTAGTTCATTGACCAATTGTTTCATAAAAACCTGCACATTAGTATGATATAGAACAGGCTCAAACCTGATTAATACGTTTTCCTAGAATAATTTTAACCCTAATTGTTAAATTGATGTTTAAAGATTAAAAATGGCATTCCAACCCAAGGCGCGTCTCGTCGCTCTTAATCCTTAGACAAGATTCTTACCCTATCTTTAGGTGGGATATTACTTGATCAATATGTGAATTCGGATGTATAATAGTTGAATTTGCTAATAATTTGATTAGTTTTTGAGTGGAATAGGAAGAGAGAGAATTGTTTTTGTTTTTCAGAAAACAGCTAAGGGTAGGTGATGGAAACATTATGAAAAAACAGTACAGGAAAGAGCAATTATGAAAATAAATTTTTTTAGAGGGAGTGTGAAAATAAATTTGACTATTACAGAACTGGAAACAAGCATGGTAGGTCTTGTGATATACAACTTGGCAAACTTGACCAGATCCGCCTGAAAACCAACCCAACTAAATCCGAAAATTTTAAAACTTGAAACCAACCCGACTCGTTTGCAACCCAATGATCAGTGACACGTGACCCGAACCCTACTCACCGCTATCAACCCGACCGATATTGAGACTCTAAGATTGATGGCCCGACAATCCGACATTTACTAAACTTAATATTGATCTAAAAGAAAGCTAATTTAGTGCTTAGCTTTATACATTTGACTTAATAACAAAATAACTAAACCTAATACTGGTCGAAAACTAAACTTATTGTAAAAAGTTGTGAGTAATGCGACATAGCAATTGATCCGGATGATTCGACCCGGTAAAGACCTGACCTGAATGGACTTAAAAGCGTATGCTGACCAGTAAGACCCGTATCCGATAAGACCATACCCGGCTTGACCCAGACCCAAACTGGCTCAAATCCAATAAGACCCAACAGTCTCATTGAAGTCTAGACACAAAGCGCAACTTTGAAAATTCTGAAGGGGAACTTTGGCAAGGTGCCGAACAAGCACTAAGCGCGAGTCCAATAAATTGTTGCGCCGCCAACTTGCTAGCGCAAATCATGAGCAATAGCCCTAAAAATAATATAATAAATTAAGGGAAAGGAAAGATCTACCAGCTTGTCGGGAACAACAAAGCATTGCCTTTGGATAGATAGCAAGTATGCCTCATGTACTTCAATCACTTCATCCAATGAGCGGGCTGAAGCCATACCTTGGCACATCTCGCTCCATGCACTATGATAAACCTACAATGCCAATTGCAAATAAGACGATGCGATTATTATGACAATTCTAAAAGTCATTCAACCACTCGTGTCTTTATTTACTATTTTATCAATCAATAATCAGTTGAGTTTTTAGGTCATACGGAAAGCATGGATCAGTGCTTCCAAATATAACTATAGTCTTGAATCTACGATGTTGTGGATATATCAACCCCGCACGGACCTCAGACGCTCAACCTAGTTATGCAGAAGCAAACTTAGGAAGACAGCCTAATTAAAAATTGCTAGTTTTGCTACTAGTAACAACCTCTCCTATTTAACAAATGGAAACAAAGCGTGGTAGGGTCAGATAATTATGCAAACAATAGAAAGTGAAGGACATCTGGTATAATTAAATTTGAAGGTTTGATCTCCAATTGCAAGCTTAGTTTTCATACATGTAAATCACATCAAGGCGCTAGCCAAGATCAAACCTTTTAAGCAGCGAAAATAAGAAAATGAGTAAAAGCTAGCCAGCTTGGAAAGAAAATTGGGCAAAGGAAAGGGTGTATAAAAGAACTAAGAGAAAATAATATGGAAATTGAATAGTAGTGTGCACTCCTGAGAATCTGAGATGCGCCTTAAGGTAGTACCGGCAAAATTTTTCTGACCTGAATGACCCGCCCTACACCTGAACTAAAGAGCCGAGTTTGACCCAAACTCAAATTGACCCGACCCAATATAACCCGACCCAAATGTTTATTGTTGCAAACTGGTTATTATTTATGAATAACTTGATAATAATTGACCCGAACCCAAATGACCAGACGCGACCCAAACTCGTGCATACAGCATACCCAACCTCGTTGACCCGGTTGCCAAGTCTAGCCTTAGGCAGATGCCTTGAGGCGCATTTTCGGCTTAGAACAGAAGACGGATTTACTTATAGTTGGATATCATTGCTAATGTGTGGCTGAGATCTCCTTACTCTATCCCTTGTTAATACATGAGTTGCTAGACTGCTCTTGAGAAGTACAAAAGTCCAATGAGACCGTAGGGAAGTGTCTAAAAGAAGTCTAGGATCAAAATGTACCAAGATTTGCAAATAAATGTTGGGGTAAATTGATAACTTATACCTAATATAATACTGTCTGTTTCATCTTCCCCTTTGTTTTTGTTATCAAAATTAAGAAATTGCGCATAATACCATTTTAGCCTCATATAACGTATATATCTTCTCTTTATATCTCCTCACCTAAACACACTTATCCCTAACCAAGTCCAACTCACTGCCACTCCACCTTGAGTTCCTTGACCACCACCAATCCAACCTAAACACCACGATCCAAAATGCACCAAATAGCCTTCTCAACACCACCAAACAAAACCCAAACCACTGGAATGCGGCCTAAACCACCACTAAATCAACCCCAAAGCACTACGATGCTACCCGAGATCGCCAAATAGGGCAAATACCCTTCTATGCCACCTACATATACCGACTTCAACTTCTTGTTAACCTTAAAGCCCTAAATCTGGTTTTTAAGGTTGGGGTTGGATTTTCGAAGGTGATGGTGCGAGTTTCAGATGGTGGTTGTGGGCATTTTCAGGGGAAGGGAATAGGTGTCGGGGAAAGAGTCTGGGATGGAGCCGGTTTCAAGGGTGTTGGTTGTGCAGGGGAGCTTGGCGACGGTGGTGAGGTTGCATCGATGGTGAATG
>JAGPOY010013519.1:0-11313 GCA_018983105.1 Silene uniflora
CAACATTTTACTGGAACATAGTGGTGCTGTCCAGGACAAAGCTTTCCTCTCACATGTTCTCAGTTAAATCAAGTTCTTAACTTTGTTGAGATAATTATGACTTCCACAAACCAGCAAACTAGCCCTTTGTTTGGATGAAGGAATTTGGAGGGAAACGATGGAAGGGAAAGGATCGGAGGGGGATAAATTCCCGTGTTTGGTAAGCGAGGGGGATCCTTTTTCCTGAGCTAAATTAAAATCCCTCCGACGTAGGAAAGATTTGAAGGAAAACATGCATGCTCCATTCCATTCCATTTCCCTTCCCTTTCCCTCATTTTGTAGCCAAACAAAAATTAAGGCAAATAAATTTGACAAATTTTACTGTTAAAGTACATTTCTGAATTCTGAAATAATAGTGTTTGGTGACCACACACAAATTTGGACAGCCATGGAAGATCTGAACACGATTGTTTTCCCAAAATGCATAAACAGGAAACCTATTGGGGGAGTTTGGTACCCTAAAATATTCGTGTAAAACTACTCCCTCCGTTCCAATCAATCATTTGTGAGAAACTCGAAACTCGTGTAAAACTACTCCCTCCTTCCCAATCATTTGTAAGAAAGCAATGTAAAACTACTCTCTCCGTTCTAATCACTTGTGAGAACTCATGTAAGACTACTCCCTCCGTTCCAATCATTTGTAAAAAAGCAATGCAAAACTACTCCCCCGTTCCAATCATTTGCGAGAGACATTTTAATCAAAGTTCGACAAATGATTGAAAATCATTTAAGTTCATGAAATTAAAATGGAAGTACACCTTCATAAATATCGACAATACCCAAATTTAAGCAAAAAAAATCACCATGTACTCCACCAAACATTAATCTAACAGTAAAAAAATACCCAAAAAAAAATCATAAAACCACAAGATCAGGCAATAAGAGATACATGCAAGCTCATTTTCCACATTCTAGGCCTAAAACAAGTCTACAACATAAGTTGTACTCCCTCCGTCTCATTCATTTGTTTACCTTTGATTAAAAACCCGACAAAAAAACTAAAAAGCGAAACAAATGATTGAGACAAAGAGAACGACTAACTAAAACAAAATCAAAATCAGAAAAAGAAAAAAGAAAAATTACCTGAACGGGTAATCTTTCAATCCTCAAAGCCAAATTCCTAGCAAAAGGGTCTTTAATTTTTTGAATCTCCTTGGGTAAAAATGAAGGAAATTCATGATTTGCAAACACTTTGAAACTTTTCTTAGTGACATTTAAGGTAAATGGTTGATTGAAACGGTGCAATGGTGAGTGCCCAGTGACTGTGAATGCTAACATTTTTACTGCAACAATTTCAAGTAGTAGTTGTTGTATTTAATTTGGAAAGAATCTACAAAGAATGCATGAAGAGCATCTCAATATATTGAAGTATAGTAAGACAGTAAAAGAGTCCAACAGGTTTGAAAAATGTGTCACTTGTGATTTCTGAATAGTTTGTAATAGTGTCGTGGAGTTTAATGGTTAAAATTTGGGTCTGAATTCATGCCTAATAGATTTCGAGCTTGTCACTCTTAATGGTAACTTACCTGGTATGCGGGGTTGCAGACTTGCAGACTATCTCGTATACTCGATGGTTTACCCAGTGCACACCAAATATAGCAGCTACGGGTTCCCTCGTCACCAGAAAAAAAAAATTAGTCGTAATAGTTTTGAAAGTACAAATAGTTGTTTAATACAAATCACAGATATATCGATCTTAAACTTAAAATGAACATTAATTTGTTTGCAAGTTTAGCAAGGTAGATGGTAAATCTGGCAAACGGGTTGGATCGGTCGTGATTTTCGGAATGGTTATTATTAGGTTATTTAGGGACAATTGTTTATTTTCAACAATAAACATTTGGATTGGGTCATATAAGATCGGCCCAATTCGACAAGTTCGGGTTCTCGGGTAAGGTTTGAAAGACATGAGGGGTTTGTACTGTTTGGGTGCAAACCCATGTCCCACATTAATGGTGAATATGAAAAATCATACGAAGTATTATAATAAGTATTCACTAAATATAATAGTACGGAACTTTTGAGAAGAAACCTAAGAGTAAATCCGTGGACTTGACCCAAAGCGGATAATATCGTACTACTGTGGACAAGAGACACTGACGTAATAAAGACCCAACAGAAAGTATTCACGCAAACATAAAATTTAGAGTTTTAAGGTTTGAAATTTTGCTTGAAATACCAACTTTTTTAATCGGAAAAACTTTAAGAGACACATGCATTTTCCGTTAATTTTAAGACGGAAATGTACCTTTAAGAGAGCAACAAGTCTCTCTTGTTATCCGTCACAAGTTTGCGACGGGTCAAATACTACTTCTCATGGGGTAAATAAGACAAAACAAATGTTATTCCTTAGGTACTTTGTTTTTGTCTTATTTCTCCATGTATGGGTAGTATTTAATCCGTCGTAAACTTGAAATGGATATGTCCGTTACAAAAGAGAATTTGTGTTAAGCGGGATAGGCAGTGATTTTGGAAGTATTAATTGAATTCTTTGAAGAGCACGTTCCTAACCAAGCAATCTCCTGACAAAAGGGACTGTAGTTATTTCCCGGGCCACTTCAAGTTGGTGTGACGGGTGAATAGAGTCCTTCATGACTTCATCTACATTCTACACCTCCCCATTCCTTCCATTTTAACGCAAATTCTGGCTTTAGAGGGGCAATTATTCGTCTAAAGCTGTAGACGGGTTAATTATGTTACCACTTTCATAATAAGACAAACAACAAGTGGAATGGTTGGGGTTATCTTATTATAAAAATGGTGACTTGTTTGACTCGTCTACATCTTTAGACGGATAACCCGTCTACAATGAGACTAATTGTCATTTTAATCGTTTTTTTCTTAATATTTTCTCATTTCCAAGTAGTTACAGCTTAGAAGTCTTACAATGAGGCGACCATGAGGGCCACCAAAGTTGTTACAAAATGTACTAGAGTTGTTCATGGATCATCTTCTTCATTGAATATGTTTTATTCAGTTTGCAAAATAAAAGAGTATGATCATCGTCTATGAATAAGAGATTTAAAAAATAATGCAAAAGACCGCCTTGCTAAACCGCTTATTCATGAGGCAAATGTTTAACGTGAGTCTAACCAATGTCCGACTCAAGGCCGGGATTTAATCACCTCTAGGCTTCAAGTTATTGGAAGTACTTTTTTGCCAATAAGAGACGCAACCAAAGAGAATGGCAATACTATACATACAATTAAAGTCAATAATAAGTATGGCCATGAGTCCATGACTATTATTAATCACGTGATTTGGATGTCATTTCCAAAACGTCTACTCAATCGAACAAAGTGCTAACTGCTAACATCCACAAACAATGGAATGTGTCTCATTGGTGAAAATTGTAAAAATGTTTGTAATTCGTACTTTACATATGGACATCTTGTCTATCTACTGGCACAAATTCTCATTTGTGACGGTAATATCCGTCACAACTTTGTGACGGGTAAAATAAAACTCATTTGCATAGATAAAGATAAGTCTTTTGCAATTCCCTAGACACATTTACTTTTGTCTTTTCTAACAATGTGAGTAATTCTTGACCCTTCACAAGTTTGTGAAGGATATATCCGTCACAAGAGAGACCTATTAATCTACTAGGAGTAGTATTTTTTTTTTTAAGGTAAATCGGGATGTCCACCGTCAACAACAATATATAATTTCCTTGGTGGTGGGTGCTTTCAGGGAATAGGTGAATTTGCTTCATGAGCAGAGATCAAATCTCTTACCTCATGATTAAGGGATGGGGTGGACAGCCACCCCACCAAACTCATTGGTACTATGTGAATATGACTTCAACCTATAAAATTTGTCATACTCCTTGTGTAATACTCCCTTCCTATTTACTATAATCATCTCATTTGATATGGGCACGATACTTAAAGAAAATTATTAAAACAAGAGTGAAAGAGTTGTATGTGGTTGGTGATAGGAGGGAGGGATAAATTATTAGGAGTTAAATAAGGAATTGTTGGGCCAAAACATTAAAGACACTAATAAAATACGAGTAGGGTGGCTTATTGCCAGGAAAGCATTGCAATTGAAGGAGAGACTGTTTTCTCTAGGGATTGTTGATAATGAGGTGTGTGTGCTCTGTGGTGATGGGACTGAGACATTTGAGCATTTGTTTCAGACCTGTGTTTATAGCAGAAGAATTCTGGATGAGATGGCCAAGCTGTGCCATGTGGTGTTCCCTCAAACTGACTTACTTAGTTGGCTTGGTGAATATCAGTGCTCGTAGCTGAAGAAAGGAGTGCCGGTTTGTGTGGTACTTGCAATGTACTATCATATCTGGCTCCAAAGGAATCAGTCTCAGGTTGAAGGTTGCATTTCCAAGCCTGAGAATGTGTGTGCGCACATCAAAACTGATGTTAGATTTAATCTTAATACTCGTTTGAATGTAAAGCCTGTTGGGGCTGATTTGATTTGGTTGAGTAGTACAGTATTAGATTAATTAAATATGTAAGCTCTCCAATTCTGGAGGGCGGTCTCTTAATTGTATTCGTTCATCAAAATGGTTAACTTGTAATAGCTATGTTTTGTTCTTAATAGAAGCTTACGTTTCAACTAAAAAAAAAAAAATACGAGTAGAGTTGTGTAGGGTTTGTGGTGGGAGGAGAGATGGATGAATAAAATAAGAGTACAAGTTACAAAAAAAAATGGGGTAATTACTTGAATAATCCGTTTTGGGAAAGTAGGGTGATTATAGTGAATGATAAGATTTACTACGTTATAGACCAATAAGCTACACTTTTGCAATTGATTAATTGCTATTCATTAATTCTTTTATCCCTAAGTTTTGTTGCAATATAAGAGCAAGTACAATGGTTTAGATTATGGAGTTACTAGCAATTTTTAAAAATTGCAAGCAAGTAGCGAAACCATTGGAAATGTTCATATTCGTTAGCTTTGTTTAAGCAACTAACTTCATTAAGCTAGTTGCTTAAATTTGATTAAATGGACCCATCACAAGGAATCAACCAATAAAAAGTTAGTATCATAAAATGTGGGCCTAATCGAGCTAACGAAAAATCAAGCTAAACCATTAGAATGTATTACTAGCTCAAAAGTTTTGTTGCTTAAAATTTGATGTGGCAAAAGTAAGCTAGTAGGAACTAACTTACCATTGGACTTGCTCTAATAACCGAGTTTTAATTCTTTTGTGTTTAAATTATTTAATTATTTAATTATTTGAATTATCAAAATAAACTGAAATGCACAGAACTAAACTGAAGTAGCATTATTTTCAAAGTAAACATAAATTATTTTTGTAAAAAACAATACAAAATTAAATTAAATAATGTTAAAAAAGAAAGGGAGTTGTGATAGGTCACAAACTTGTAATTGTTACCCGCAAAGCTCCTTGAACAAAGATGTTGACTTTAGTACTTTAGAGTCAATTATGTGTAATAGTCTCATAGCATAGATCGTCCCATCAACCATCACATAATAATTGACAAATAATGCGGAAATATCGCCATAAAAATTGGAAAAATAGCAAATGGGTCAAGCCACAAAGGCTAGTCATTACATGGAAAATGTACATATAAAATGAAAGAAGGTATAACAATTATTAGATGTAAATTCCCTCATCATACAACATTAAATGTATGGAGTATATGGAGTTCTCTTCAAAATGTAATCTTTTAATACTTTTTGAAATTGCCGTCCAATATGCCATTTTAGTGCTACATTCAATTTGCAAGTCATCTTTTTCTAAACTCTCATTACCATGCACATCAATCTTAAATTTGAAACAGTAGGTCTTGCTTGCGACGGGTCGGATCTTGCGACGGGTATTTTGTGAGAGGAAATGGGTAGAGGGGACAAGGTGGGCACCCCCATGTGCTTCTCCACTCACCCTTGATGGATATTTTATGAGAGGATATGGTATCCGTCACAAGTTTGTGACGGATAGTGTCCGTCACAAATGAGAATTTGTGAATTTGAAATACGAGTTAGTTGGCTCCCAATTATTCCATGAATACTACTATACACCAGATTGTATAATGAGCATTGTACAATATAATACATTTATTTGAGTATATGTGTAATTTTCCTAAGTTCTTTTAGTTTATTTTTTTTATGTTTAAGTATGTGAGTTCAGATACTTTACAATATAACTCGGATTCTTTTAACACAAAACTCGTAAAGTTTAATGCAGAGCTCGATATCTATATCATACAACACCATGCAATATAGTGTATTAATTGCAATTATTCTCTCTAAATTTGATAGTTAAATAATTTAGGTGTATTACTTTATATCTAATTAAGTTCGTTTATCGATATAACTTATCTAAAAATTAAATTATGTAAACCCATCAAAGACAAGTTTCTAAATGTGTCAAAATTTCCAAACTCCGCAACAACCGATACAAAATAAATCCCCATTGTCCAAGCATATCAAACAAACTATCAAAGACTAAAATTAACGACGACATTTGCAAATTACATCATCACATACAACATAAATTCCATGAGACATTCCACCAACAAAACTAGGTATAGGAAAAAAAATTAGGAACTTTCTCGGAAAATGTGAATAGTTTACCTTTGCTTTATTTTATAACGGTGGAGTATACCTCTATAGCGCTCTCTCTATCTATATATATATACCCTCCATTAATTAACATCAAAATAAAAGGAAAATACTTAAGCGACTTGCAATTTAGGAAACAACAAACTTTACAAGAATTAATTAAAAAATTAAAAATGAATCCGCAAACACAACAACAGCAGCAAATTCCAGGTCAGCGTCCACCTCAGCAACCTATCGGAGGTGGTGGTGGCTCACTTTCCGGTTTATGGCCGTTGGGTTTCTTCTTCGCCGCTGCTTTCACCGCTGTAAATTACTTTTTTACTGTTTTTTTCTTTGTTTTCTGTGAGGCATTTCGTCGAACAGTTGGTGTGCATAAGTTTATTCTTGAATTATGAATCTTGGGTTTGATATTAATGTTGTTTTCTGTGATTGGGTTTTGTATTAGTTTGTTGTAAACTGAATGATCAAACCATTTGACCTATTTGATCATTGTATGTGTCGCAATTGCGAAACGACACCGAAATATCCCTGTTTAGCAATGGAATTATCATTTAATTGTTATAGTGAGATGGATTTGTTTCGTAGTAATGACTCATACAACGATTTTAAGCGTGACGAAGGTTTGGGGCTTGTAATGTGGGGTTTTGTCATTTGAATTCAGCCTGTTCATTTAGAATCGCGGATCAATAAACGGATTGTAGTAGGTTTTGGTCATGTCAAGAAACCATCTCAACCAAAAGGTTAAGCCGATGGTTGGAGTTTCATGATTGGTTTTATACTCGAACATATATTATGATGTTATATAATGTGTTTGTCGTCCTTACGCTACCAGGGCTTGTTAAAAGAAACTAGAACTGTAGCTTTTTTCCAATTCAGCTTGTTCGACAACAATGCAACATGCTGACACTTTATTTTCTTCTCTTTCTTGGGACAAAAGTAGATCGGTAATAATTGTCGTGGTGGCTGTAATTGTGACAATAGTATGGTGGAAAATTTAATGCAGATAATGTCAAGCTTATATACAATGAACTTGCAGTCAGTCAGTTTAATCATAATTAACCCCTTTGTTTCTAATCAACAAAGGAATAAAGCGCTGCCGTTTGAGGCACTAGGGTAATAATATTGAAGTCAATCAGTGTAGTATCTGATTCTTGTGTTGGGTGTCAAGCGAAAAGAATGAAGGATTATCTGCTTGTTAATAGATGCTTTGCTTGAATATTAATCTGTATGTTTCTTTCTGCATGAGGTGGATTGTTTTTTTATTACATTCCGTTTTGACAGAGATCTTATCTGATGTGGGCTTCTTTATATTCTACCAGATTGTACTGTCTTCTGCATCCACAAGCAAGATTAGCCTCTCTATCTTGCACCAAGTGCCAGAAGGTCATGTTGGTGTCTACTGGAGAGGGGGTGCTCTTCTGAAGACCATCACTGATCCTGGTTTGTTTTCGCTTCTTCGATAACCTTTTCTATTCGTCAGTTTTGTTTGCTATGAAATATGCTTGATCCATTGCGTTTTCAGGGTTTCACTGGAAGCTGCCTTTAGTCACACACTATGAACCTATTCAAGTTACACTACAGACCGATCAGGTAGTTCCATATCTCCCATTAGTCGTCATAACCCTAAGAAATTTTTCAGCGATCACTTTTAAGAATGTATTTTCCCTGTTTTGGTGATGTCCATGGATCCGAAATCCACCAAACAGAGATCCATTTTGGTTGAATCTCACCTTGGAACTTGTTCTTGTTTAGGTCAGAGATATTCCATGTGGAACAAAAGGAGGTGTTATGATCAACTTTAATAGGATAGAGGTATGTTCTTTTTATATTTTTAGCTTGGAGGCATTCTCTATATGAGTAGCTAGTCGGGCCAGTTCGGTAGCTATAGGCATAGTATTAAATCTCTGTTCCTGTCATGGTTGTTGTATCGGCTATCGTGGCCTGATGCCCTGATCTGGGTATATGCAGCCAATATCGCCTCATAATGCGTTATAAGGTGTTCACAGTGAAGGTAAAAAATGTGTTAAAAGGGGCCTTTACCAACTGCTTTTTGTGGCGTTGATTTAGATACTGTGGTTATAGTTTGTGCTCATTTCTGGATTACCTGATATTGGGCGAATTACTGTTTTTCATTAAGTTTTTACTACTGTCCTCAGGTTGTCAACAGACTGCGGAAAGATTTTGTTCATGACACACTTCTGAACTATGGTGTACACTATGATAAAACATGGATATATGACAAGATTCATCATGAGATCAATCAGTTCTGCAGTTCTCATTCCCTTCAACAAGTTTATATTGATATGTTTGATCAGGTCAGCGATAAATTAACATTGTTGGTCACTTGACTGTGCCTGGAAATTAATTGGTAGATATTTCCGAAATTTGAATGGGCTAAGCTAGGATTACTTGTGTATACGGTGACAATTTTTCTGTGTATTTATTGTTGTCGTATGTTGAAGAATTTGCTACTTGCCAATCAACACCTTTGATCCTTGTCACACTTGGTACTCTTTCGACAACGATAATGCCGTACTTCAGTGAGGTTCAAATATATCGCAATCTTAGCCTTCTTTTGGATGTATCTATAGAAATTGGCCGGTTGGTGTTTGTTTTTCCCATTGGTTTCTCATCCACGTGGTACTCTATTGAATGCTTATTCATATTACTCTCTATAATTGAATTTTACAGTCTTTAACAATGCTTATGCAAAAATTCCTGGATAAGTGTAGGAATAACTGTTGCTACATCCTGGTTTGTAAAATGATTTTGTTATTACATTTTTATGCGGACTACGTAGTTTTAAGCTCTTTATCCCCCTCCCCACTCCTATCCTTCAATGCTCATCTGCCCTTCTGTCTGATTTTTGCTATTGCTCTTTAATCTTTTCTTAGATTGATGAAAGGATGAAGGATGCTCTTCAGGGAGATTGCACTCGTTATGCTCCGGGTATTGAGATAATCAGTGTACGTGTAACGAAACCTAACATCCCAGAGAGCATTCGGATGAACTATGAACAGATGGAGGAAGAAAGAACAAAGGTACTCCTAAAAATACATCTACCTCCATCTTTTTTTTTCTTTTTTTTTCTTTTTCTTGAAGTGTTATTCCTGAGATATTTTATGTGATGGCTTTAGCTTTATTGCTTTAAAGGGGTAAGTTTATATCGTCCACAGGCTCTCAGTCTGCCACCCTGATGTAGCTTTGCACTAACTTGTCTATTGTTGCGGTTTCTTTTAACCAACTTTTTTTGGTTCCTGTTTTGTTATGTTTCTAAATTTGTTTCACTTTGGATTTCTGCTATTTAATTGTACTTGAGTAGGCTTTGATAGCCATGGAGAAACAAAAGGTTGCTGAGAAAGAAGCAGAAACACAGAAGAAAATTGCAATTTCTGAAGCTGAGAAAAACGCATATGTTAGCAAGATCATCATGGAGCAAAAGCTTACAGAGAAAGAGAGCTCTAGAAGGCAACAACAAATTGATAATGAGATGAATCTAGCACGGGAAAAGAGCTTTGCTGATGCCTATTATTACCGGTGATTCTCTCCTTCCCTAAACACTTCTGCATTTACACTTCCTCCCTAGAAAAAAGAAAATGAAAATTTCTACTTTTTGCTTTGAGGTTTTGCTTATTCCGCCTTGGTGCCCTAAGGTCTCACTAATTCTACTGCAGTGACCTGAACTTGTGATAGTGTGGACCATGTGGTATAACCAAAACTTAATTCAAAATAAGTTTAAAACTGTTTTTTGCAAAATTATACTTCGTGTGTAACTTCACCTTTATATATAGCTTGAAGCTATTATCTTAATTATGATGAAAACTTAACTAATTTTGTTGAAATTTGACCATACCATATTTTAGGCCACACATTTTTTTTTTGTCAAAAATTCTGATTAACAACCAAATGAGAAATTGGCGAAAAACCTCCTGTCATCAATGTGAAAATTTCCCAGAAGAATATGCAATTTATTAAAAAACGATATTTTGTTCAAACCTTGCAGTTGTCACTTTTGTACATTAACATTGCTGTCGGCTTTTACAGGTTAATTAAAGAAGCAGAAGCTAACTCATTTAAGCTTACCCCCCAATATCTTGAGCTCAGATTCATAGAGGCAATCGCTAATGACACCAAGATTTATTTTGGAGATAAGGTAGTCTACTAATCTCTTAAGTTAATTCATCTGACTCAATTATTTCCGACATATTTAAATCCTGATCAAATTCATGCTTTCCAGATTCCTAATATGGTTTTCGACCAAAAGTTGCTCGGGCATTTCCTAGAACGTGTACCCAGATCATCGCCATCGCAACACCCAGAAGCGTGACTTCCACCATGGTGAACGTTAAACTGTCTGATAAACTGAGAAGAATGAAGGGTTTCTGTCTTTTATATCCGACTCTGAGTTGGAAGAGCTTTTGTTCGTTTTTGCTGGAATGAATCTACGGCTTTAAACAAACATACGTTGTGCATATTCGGATATACTTAGTGAAAGCAGGTGGAATGAGGTGATTTTGTCATTTGTTCTGTTTGTGGAATGAGGTGATTATCATTTGATACAGTATTCCCTATTAATCGAGTTAATTGTTTGGTTTATGTATTCAACCGTCTCGCAGAAGACATATTCTCCCTTACCTTGATTTTTATTTTTGCATGTCATAATGTATTCCATTTTATTAACCCCGCTGTTCATTTTAGAAACGTACATATTTTCACAAAACAAAC
>JAGPOY010013534.1:0-10950 GCA_018983105.1 Silene uniflora
GGTCCATTCGATTGCATGTGGCTTTTATTTGGTAGCAAGCGAGAATCGAACTCTAAAGAAGACATGGGTTGAACTTGAGAAAGACGCATTGGCCAATGAAACATCTTGGATATTCCCTTATGTGATGTCATTTTATTGGGCGACTACGAGTTTCACCACGGTGGGTTATGGGGACATCCATCCTGTTAGTCTCTGGGAGATGGTTTTTTGTTGTGTGGTGATGTTCTGTGGTGCATGTTTTCTCTCCTATGTATCGAGTGGGTTTATGGATCTAATAGCGGATCTAATAGCGGCTCGGCGTAAAGTTCAAATACTCGTAAGTATATCCATACCGAATTTAATTTACTCTGGTTGTCGTTTGTTTACTGTGATTATAGGATAGAGAGAATTATGGGAAAGGTATTATACGAGTGGTGGTAAACAATACAATCAATATCTATCTATATTATTAAAGGAAGCTTTTTTCGAGCGATTTCATTGGCTGTTTTTCTATAATTCGGGTTGTGCATATAGAATGTGGTTGTTCAGATTAGAGATGGAACCCTTCTTCGGATGATTTATTATTAAAGGTATAACGTATTTATAATTCCATTCTAAGTTACCCTCTTTCAAGATTTCTAATACTCTGTTTTGCATTTTATCGTATTGTTTTACTTGCAGCATGTATGTACAAGTGATATCCTACGGTTATAAAGGCTAGGGAGTAAATAAACTTAGAAGTTACCATGTTGTGAATTCATAATATACTAGCTTTCAGTTTACGAATCAGTAACGGATAAAATTAGTCTTAATAGTTTGGAGTTGTTTGATTACATAAGAGCTTCGGTATAAGGAATGTCAAAAACATTCGTGCTCCCTCAATTGTACACCGGTATATAACTCTCTGATATGGGGCCTTCACTCTCAAAGTGAAAATAATTTGCTCAGAGTCGACCGGAAATTGTAGGATTGTACAAACTTTATTATATTTTATATTTTTTTCTAAATTGTATTTTATAACCAAAGCGATAATTTCTTTTTTTTTTACACTCAGTTTTTCTTCGCGAGTCTACAAGCATGGAACAAACTATAAAAAAAACCCGACTTCGATGATACAATGTTACCGCCCTTACGTTTTGATTTGTTAAAGAGCGAGCCTGCATTAATGACTCCGTGATGACTTAATAAATCAGGTTATAGTATGTTGACAAAAAAATGATGGTTGTACGTATTTTAGTCGAATGATTTTTTATTAGATTTTATTTATTACTTCCTTCATCGTCCATATGTGCATAGTTAAGCAATGCAAGCACCAGCTATCATTTTGATGGAGCTATAATAGACTGATAGTCCTCAAACTATATTCATGGCAAGCCTTACTTGGAATAATGTTTTTAGGCATAGGTTGTTACATTATAGAATTATTATTGTTTTACATACTTTCTATTAGTTTGCAAGCCAATCTAAGTCTTCGAGAAGAGAAAGGAGTACTTGAATAGATTATAATATGGAGTATAAAAAGTTGGAAAATGATATGGCGATACCGGGTGTTACTCAAATTGAGCGACACCCGGGATATTATTGTAATTTACTTGTGTATTTTGTATTCCCTTCATAAATATTCAAATTTTAAACTTATTGGTTGTCAAGGGTAGTTTAGGTACCTAACATTAATTAATTAATTTAAGGGGGGTTTGGCCACCGGTCAACGGTGGAAGGAAACTTAAAAACTGTTGTTAATGGGGCTTGAACCCACAATCACTAGAATGAAATTTACATGCTATTACAACTATGGCACAAGCATCTTGTTGTTATTTTAATATCTCTTTTGTTATATATATATATGTCTACTAAAATTGAGTTAAATCAATTGTACCTATAATAATTTTTCTTACACAAAAACATGTTGGTGGTAGGTCTCGAACCCATGACCTACAGGTTCCCTGACACTTATTATTACTATTGTAAGTTTGTAACACATCTATCTTTTCGATAAGTTTTTATTTCTTTTGTTATATGTACATTAGAATCTGAGTAAAAATATTTTACTATAATAACTATTAAATGTACTTTTAATTTATACGGAGTATTTAATATATTTTCTATGTAAAGAAATATGCATGTTGAGTTAATTAAATAACATGGTACGTAAAATTTTATATTTCATGTATCTTCTATATAAGTAAAATTTAAAATGTACCCGAGATGAATTATTGACTCATATTTAAAAACTAATTAAAATATACACGGTACGTACCTTAAATATAATTATATCTACCTATAGTATAGATAATGTATTTCCTATCTACATAAAATGTACCTAACAAGTATGCATATTATACACTTAAATAGACCTGGTAAAACGGCCCATACCCAGCTGACACGACCCGAAACCCGAAAATGGCATAAACTTGCTTGACCCGGCCCAAACCTGAATTGACCCAATATTGACTCGATCCGAGATGACCATGTCCGAAAAGACCTGACCCATAATTGACCGTTAGTCCAATAAAACTTGAAGTGACCTAGAATTAGGGCTGAGCAAAAAATCCGATTATCCAAACTGATCTGATATCCGATCCGAAAAAGTGGATATCCGATCCGTAAAGCAGTTTGGATCGGATATCCGATCCGAAACTTTCGGATACGGATCAGATATCGGATAGTAGTTAAAAATTTTCGGATATCCGATATCCGATAATTTATTAGATTTATGACTACATATGATTTATTACCACTAGATTTTGTTCTAGTCCAATGTCCAAAAAGAAATTTGTTAGGATGTAAAAGTAAGGAATATTTAGTGTTAAATTATTGTAAAAAGTTTACATTGAAAATCGATTTCTAAGATAAATAAAAATACAAAAAAAGTAATAGTCTTGAAATCGGATCAGATAACGGATATTTGGATATCCGATCCGAAATTTGCGGATACTAAAAATCGGATATCCGAAGGTTTTGGATCAAATATCGGATAATGAAATTTATGAGTTTCGGATACGGATATCCAATCCGAAATCGGTTTTGGATCAAATATCTGATCCATACTCTGCCCTACCTAGAATGACCCGGCCCGAAATGACAAGTACTATGTCATATTAATATCAAATATTATATAAAAATAAAGTTTCATTGGTTATTCGGTTACGAGCGTTCATGATAAATATTTTTTACAAATATATTGTACTAACTAAAGTGTTTTGGCCATTTACTCAAAGTGACCGACCCGAAATAACAAATACCTGGAACTAGGGCTGAGCAAAAAAATCCGATTATCCAAACTGATCTAATACCTGATCCGTATCTAATACGATTTTTTGAATATCCGATCCAAAAGTTAGATTTGGATCAGATATTTTAATCAAATGACTGGTAATCTGGTATGAAGGGAGTATATTCTATGAGAAAGATATTTTAATCACAGATAAACAAATGTGCCAAACTGAAGGAGTATATATCATATGCTAAACTTTTATTTTGACAATTTTTCTTTTATAATAAATGTAAATTTTATAATAATTAGAGTAAATTATAAATAACCCCCTTTTATAATCGACTTTTTTGAAACAACTCTCTTTTATAATTTTTTATTCAAATAACTCTCTTTTAAAAAACATGTTTTTATATTGAATACACTTTAGTAACTGAGCATTATACTGAAGGTACATTGAATATACGTTAGAAGTATATTTAATAATTACTAGTTTAGATCCCGCGCAGTGAATGCGCGGTATTTATAGAGTTTTTATTTTTATATTACTTAAACATGTTAAATTAACAGCTCGTTAATTTTTCATATTTCAGTCACTATATTTTGATATGACGAAAAAATTGAACAGTAAAATTATTCAAGAAAAATGGGTATAATTGAATTATAAAATAATAGTGGTATGTCATAAATTTACTCCCTCCTACTCAGGATAACTGTCCCATTTGTTGAATATATGAGTAAAGTAATTTAAATAAATGGGACAGTTATCCTGGGTAGAAGGGAGTATAATTTTATGAAAACATTAATTTTTGCGAAAAGAATTATAGAACGAAATACATTGTATTTATTAATTTCCTTATTTAGTGAATACAACTAAATCATAAATATTTTTTTCTTTATTGGCGGATGTGAATCTTTTACTAAAATAAGAAGTTATTGAAATATTTTCAATAAGGCCCGTATACAGATTTTGCCTCTATTATTGTATGAAATAATATAAGAATATTTATAGGCCCACTTCATACATAAATAGATTTTTGCCTCTCTTAATGTGTTAATCAATGATAAAAATATTTTTAATTGGGTCCCACTCTTATTGCAATTAACTGAGCAGGAAAATTTCTAGAAATCCTTAATCTTTTAGTTTTAGGGGGGTTTGCAAAATATAAGTAGATTCGTTTGTTGGGCCGTGTTATTTTCAATGCTGCAAGTGTCTTAGATATTTTTCAAGCAATGCTGATTATTAGCAGAAAAAGCCCAATTTGAGGCCCAGATTAGTTAGGCGGGAAAAATCTCCAAATTTCTTATTCTATTAATTTTAAGGGGGATTATAGGTACATATTGTTTTAACTCAAGTTTTAGCGTACGTATCTATATTATTGTGGTAATTAAGTACATTGAATGTACTTATGGTAATTATTCTTTGTATCTATGCTTTATATTTTATGTATCTCCAATATTATTATAGGTAATTATTATACAACTTGGACCATAAAATCAATTAATTTTTTTTTAAGAGTCATATTTATTAAAAACAAAATTTTAAAAAATACTAAGAGATAAGTTTTTATAGTGTGGGTATGAAAAAAATTATATTGCGAGAAATTGAATACATATGAGATTTTATGAAAGTCATAACTTCTTCAATTTGATTTGTAATGCTACCCATCTATTGTAGATGGGTAAAAGGTTGTTAGTGAGGCTTGAACACAGGACCTCTTAGTTGAAAATACATACATACATACATACATATGAGATTTTGATACATATGAGATTTTGATAGGTTTAAATAGTGTTATAACCGAGTATGTGTACGATTATGTTTGTACATAGTGATCGCGAGTGCATTTGAATAATCAAAACATGTTACGGTTTCCTTTAATATCTTAAATTAAATATTTATACTTAAAAAGTATAAAATATTGATTATGACTAACTAATAATTAATTTTAGTTACATATTTTTTAAAACGTTGATCATGCATAATTAATTATCACTTATCAATTTTAATTAAAACTGTATGTATTTTATTTTAGAACATTGAAGTTAAATCCAAAAAAAAAATTTGAGAAACATTAATTTATTTGTATTTTATAATTAAAAATATTATAGATCATATAAATTATACTCCGTATTATTTATCTTTAATTATAATAATAAAATCTTAAAAAATGCCACACGAAGCTCGGGATACTACCAAGTATAACCTAAAAAATAGTCATGTGAGATCTTGTTTAAATCGTCTCACCGAGTGGATTACGAATATCAAACTTTTATAATTTTTAGTAACATGTAACTAACGATATAGACAAAAGAATATGTGCATTGATATATGTGTATAAAGCAAACGTAAAGAATCAAATGGAACGGAAGAAGTATTAAATGTACCTTCAATATAAAATCAACAATATGCATGACAAGTTAGAGCATGTTTGGCCTAGATTGATAAAAATGAGTTTTTGTTTCTAGAGCTTAATTTTTTAAAAGTAGTTTTCCAGAATCAGAAACACCAAATTGCTGCTTCTGTTTTTATGGGCAAAAAGATGATATTTGAGGTTTTGAGAAATTATTTTTAAATTTTACATATATGATGTGTTTGGCCACAAAGTGCTTTTAAGTCCAAAAACACTTTGAAAAGTTAGGTAAAACACACACTTAGTAAAGTGTATTTTGATAAAAATTGAACGCATATTATGTATTTATGGTAATTATTCTTTGTAGTTATGTTTTATATTTAATGTATCTCCAATATAAATAATGTGACATCGATGAGTAAGTGAATAAAGTTAATAAATAATTGTAGTAAACATGATATGTACCTATAATTGTTACAAAATGTATAGTTATTATAAGATGTACCTATGTGATATGGGAAAAATTCATGTGTCCTCCGGGAGGACCATCCTCATCAAAGCATCCACATTGAAGAGGATTGCCCATCCTCTTAGATGAGAGAGGGTATTAAGAGGATGTCCTCTTCAATGTGGGTACATACTCTTAGCATCCTCTTTGAAGAGGAAGAGGAAGACTTCCTCTATTTCTAGAGGAAGTACAACATAGGCCCTTGTGCCAATCCTCCAATAAAAGTATTGCATGTGAACATTTTTTTATTTGATTTTCAATAAAATAAATAATTAAAATATTAAATAGGAAGTATGGAGAATCCTCTTTGATGTGGGAAAAAAAATAGAAGAAGAGAAGGAGGAGGATGGAGATAGTGGAAAATGAGTTAGATGAAAGAGAAGGTGATGTGTCAAAAAAATAGAGGGAGTGGGAAGAAATAAGAGGATGATAACATACTCTTCAATGTACATGCTCTCACACTTAAGAGCATCCACATTAAAGAGGATTGACCATCCTCTTAAATGAAAAAGAGTGCTAAGAGAATGTCCTCTTCAATATGGCACCCTCCTCCTTGCATCCTCTTTGAAGAGGAAGAGGAAGACATCCTCCATTTATAGGGGATGTTTATGTCTTGACCCTTGTGTCATATAAGAGTGAAAAATGGTGGTTGGGTCCTACTTAAAAGGTTGAGAGGAGAGGAATTGATTATCCTCTTTGATGTGAGAAAAATAGATGAAGATGATGAAAATTTGGAAAGTGGGACAAAAAGAAGAGAAAATATTATATCCAATGAAAAAATTCGAAGAGAAGAAGATGACCTCCTCTTCAATGTGTATGCTCTAAAAGCAATCCACTAAATGTAATATTATAATGGCGTGAGTGTAAGGAGGACGGTCCTCCCAGAGGACACAAGATATATATAAGATGAACGTAACGATTAATGATATATATTTCATAAATAATTGAAATATACATGAGATGTCATATAGGAAAATATTGTGGAAATATAATATACATTTGACATAAATATATTTTACGTGTATACATTTTTTGTTAAAACAATATGACACCTATAATAAATGTAAATTTTATAATAATTATGTAAACTATAAGTACGCAAAATCTATTGTTCAATTTTTTTTATCAAATACACTTTGGTAACTGACCATTATTTTGATTTTATACTGAAGGTACATTAAATATAAGTTAGAAGTACATTTAATAATTATTATAGGTACATATTGTTTTAACTCAAGTTTTAGCATACGTATCTATATACCAAAAGAAATTTGACAACAAGATCTATGTGGCATAGTGGTGATAATAAGTGCATCTCAACTAAGAGGTCATGTGTTCAAGCCTCACTAACAACCTTTTTGAGGTTTCATTTGATGGTTGGTTATCTTCTGGCCGCCAACCACCGTTGACTAGCGGCCAAACCACCGCCTTTGACCGGTGGCGTTGACTGCCAACCGCCGCCCTTGATCAACCTATTGTTAAATTTGTAATATGTGAATTACGGTTCTACCCTTTTGAGATTGGCGCAAATACGAAAATTACTCTTCTATTTTCTATTTTTTTATTAGGGTGTTACCGAAACTCAGTAACACCCGGTGTCGCCCTAGCACTCCCCAAAAAAGTTTTACTAAGGTGATAAATATGCAAGAAACTCTAAGTAATTGAGTTAGTATAGAATCTATCTATCTATCTATATTATTAAATGAAGTTTTTTTCGAGCGATTTCATTGGCTATATCCTTTACTAAATTCGAAAAGCTATAAAAAATAAAATAAAATAAAATAAAAAGAATATCAATAATCCATTATAATAATATAATACTCCGTAATAGAAGTATACTTGATGGTCTTTGTATTAGAGTGGAAAACATGTTTGCAATTTAGCAGTGATGGAGTTTTATACGGCCTCAACGACTTTAACAGCGAACATCCGAGCGATTAAAGATAAAATTTAATCTAGAATTTTTATCCCACCAGCAATATCGACATCCGATCGACTAAAGATAAAATTTTAATGCTGAATTTCTATCCTACCGTCAATATAAAAAACGAAAAAAAAAAAAAAAAAGAGTCCAAGGCAATGTTCTTTTGGACTAAACTGTCTCTTAGTTTTCATTTAGGGAGTCGACTACCATAATCATAATGCTTCCAATTATGCTTACGACGCAGTATTAGGGAAATAAGATCCTACAACCTGTTGTACAGTAGCATCGTACAACAGGCCCATAAATTACATATTAAACTATCTTAGCCCAATAAAAAAATAAAAATTCTACCCATCTCCTTTTTCCCTAATTCTGATTTCTTTTCGGTCGACAAACCATTCTCTTTCCCTTCTCTGAATTTCTCTTAAACGACGGCCGACAAACCTCCCTTCTCCGTAATTCTGATTCTAAAATGGTGAAAGGGAAGCAATTGACATCATCATCAAGGAGGAAAAATGCATCTGACAATATTTCGATGAACGATGAAGCAATTTGCATCATCATCAAGAAGGGAAAATGCATCTAATAATATTTTGAGGTAAATTTCTACACCAATCATACGAACTATTATTAGAAGAATACGAGCTACAAAATACGAGCACGTAAGAATACGAGCTATTAAGACAAGAATACGAGCTAAAGTAAAAAGAATACGAGCTAATGTAAAAAGAATATGAGCTAATGTAAAAAGAATACGAGCTTAAAAATACGAGCACATAAGAATACGAGCTATTAAGATAAGAATACGAGCTAAAGTAAAAAAGAATACGAGCTTAAACGGATCACGAGCTTTAAATTACGAGCACATAAGAATACGAGCTAATGTAAAAAGAATACGAGTTAATGTAAAAATAATACGAGCTTAAACTATTTTCATGCACTAGATCAAATTTCGGATAAAAAAATTCCTTCAAGACGATGCTCACGAGTCACGTCATATGCTTTGTTCCGCATAGTCAATTAATTATAATAATTTGAGCGATAATATGATCATTAACTGGATGATGGAGAGGAGTTAGAATTTAGAAAGATATGGAAGTAGTGAGAGAGAAGGAGGATTGTATTGAAAATTGAATTACGTTATCTTTATTTTTATTTTTTTGCAAAAGTATTTGAAAAAAAGACTAAAATAACCTTGGATGTACAATGCTATTGTACATCCGGTTGTATAGTCTTGGAACTGGCAGTATTACTCATGGTGATAAGAGTTGAATGGAGGGAGTAATTCTAATTCTAACCAAACTAATACAAAAATATGAACAACTAACTGATTAAGTACAAAGCATATGTTTGATTAGTTTTTGAGTAGAAAAATAAAACTTTAATTGAATTTGAACAAATAAAGATTATATGCATTAAGAAACGTAGTTGCTCATTCAAGTACGAGTTTTACTCATTCATGTACTTTTTTTCATTAATTTTCCATTATATGCCCTTTGCCTAGAAACAGGAAAAAAAACTCTCCCTAATTCTCTCCCTCACAAAATTAATCAAAGACACAAAATAATTGTAATCCGTCAAATTACATACAATTATGGATGTTAATTCTCGCATCAATCAAGTAATAATTCTAATTATTAATTTTATATATACCTAATTAACGAATTAACGACTTGATTTCCACTAATTAAATTAGGGGTTTGTTTAAAAGGTCGCCAGCTTTGAGGCGAGGGACGGCGGTCGTCGCCGGCGTTGAATAAGGGACGGCGGCCGACGATGCTGTGATGTGTGGCTTGCCGGCAGTGGTGCCAGTGTTGTTGTGTGCTGGTGGTGGCATGATAGGGGCCGGGTGTTAAGGGTCGTCTTCAACTCTGTACATGAACAACAAAACGTTTCTACGTTCTTCTCCGTTTAATTTTTTCATTTTCCTTTTTTTTTTTTTTTTTAAAAAAAATGTTTTGTACGTTTTATTTTTGCTATTTTAGTAATTTTATCTTTTTTGCTGAAAGTTCACAACTTTTATGAACAAGGTGTTTTTCTGCTACTTAACAAATTCCACAAGATAGAGTTTCATAATAATTTTTTCTTATTGGTACACCGAATTACTACGGAGAGAAAATAATCACACATAATCGACAATGTTAATATTAATCAAGCATCCAAAAATGGATCATTTACAACCTATGCGAGAATTAACTCTAAGCAAGACAATAACACACTAATGCAACTTCAGCTGGTTTATTTTCTAGCCAATTACGATCTCTACTTTTGACAGGAAGTTTCATCTTAGCTTTAATCTTTTTTCTAATCTCAGTCAGCACCCCTCCTTAGCAATGCACTCAGGCCAGACCATAATTGAATCCACTCTACATTTGTTTCCTTGCTGTGGTATATGATAAACACATGCCAGAACAACAGCCACCTTAGTATGTATCTGCAGTTTAGTGCCATTGGCTCTGCACCAGGAAATAGCATTCCTTATCCGATGAATTAGAGAGCTCCTATCTGCCATCAATAAAAAAAAAAGAGCCAAATATAATGAGTGTAATGGTCAATAAACACAACATAAAATTTGAAAGACTAAACAGAAATAATCGGGGATGTCCAAACATTGGAAAAAATAAGGTCGAGAGGAGCGGAGCGGATGACTGAAGAGTATAGTTTTTTGCTAAAATGTAAATTGTAGATAAGTAAGATAAATATACAACAAGGGAGTATGAGGTGTAATTTCCTGTTGAACATGGCACAAACGACGACCTCAATAATAGCAAAACTCTAGCATTACATAAATCATCTCATCACATATCAAAGGACATCAAGACTAAGACTAGTTAATCCAGACCAACAGCAATATTTCAGCAGAAGTAGAAGTAGGAGCTGCATCATCTATTGCATTTCATTTTATGAGAGATGAGCATCTATCTTTCACAGGTAATTTCCAATGAAGTGGGGATGATCGGTTATCTTTCTTCGA
>JAGPOY010013640.1:0-11567 GCA_018983105.1 Silene uniflora
AAACTGAAATAGTAATAAGTCCGTTGATGAACAAGTACGAGTGATGATAATTCTCGATGAACATGATTCATGAACATTAAATGATACTCCCTTTGCCTGGGTTATTTGTTTACTATTTCGTTTTGGAGTATCTTAGTCAATTATTTGCGTTTTTATTTTAGGAACACCTTTAACAGACAATTTGATCTTTCACACCAAATTTGATCGATCTACTTGTCAGCTAATAATTCACCACATCCTATACTCTTTTTGATTACTTTATTTGCTTACTAAACAAAATACCCTCATGTAAGCCCACTTTTTACTAGACCTGGCAAAATGGGTCAGACCCGAATGACCCGACCCGAAAAGGCTGACCCGAGACCCGAAAATGACCCGAACTTGCTTGGCCCAAAAATGACCCGAAATCCGAATTGACCCGACCCGACCCAAACCCGACCCGAACATTGTCTGACCCAATGTTGACCCGACCCGAAGTAACCTGACTCAAAAACACTAGAAATGACTCAAGATGACACGAAACGACAAGTACTAAGTCATATTAATATTATATATTTCAAAATAAAGTTTCATTGGTTATATAGTACTAAGTAAAGTACTTAGCCATTAACTCGGAAGCAACCCAAACCAAAATGACCTATACCCAAAAGTGACCCGACCCGAAATGACCCGATAACAGGTCATCCGAAATCGACCCGAAACCCGAAAGTGACCCGACCCGATCCGAATTATGTGACAGACCTGAAATGACCCGATTTGCCACCTCTACTTTTTACACCCACACATACCAAAAAACAAAATAAAAAAAATAAAATAAAAATGTAGACAAGAGTATATGGGTCATTTAGTTGAGTTGATCAAAAATATCCATATATAAAAAAAACCGTAAATAATTAAAAGAAACGGCCTAAGTAAAATACGTAAACAATTTAATGGGACGGAAAAAGTATACGAGTAATAGGAGTACAGAACTACTTCCTCTACTCAACTCCACTCTACCTATTTACATTTTGTACACTATTCATAAATAAGCATTCAATCGCAATTTTCTCTCAATACATAAGTGAAAATATATTTATGTGAGATCTTGTTTGATTCGTACATTAAAAATATTTTGACTTTTATAGTTTTTACAAATACGTAATTAACGATATTTACCGCGTAAACCACACGTTATCAAACGTGAAAAAGTAGAGTGGTAAAGTGGAGTTGAATGGAGAAAGTATCCATTTTTAGAATGAATTTTAAAAAGATTGTCCAAACATCCATTTGTTTTTACTGGCCTACTTTTCCACTCCACAATTTACAACAGCACCACCATAAAAACACATCCATGCACTGTACATAATTCCATTAAACTAAGAAATTAAGAGAGGAAAAGAGAAGAAACTAGAGAGAGAAAGAGAGAAAACCACAGAACAACCACGGTAAAATACAAGGTCACCCTTACTGCTTCTCGGATACAAAACACCGACTATTTTAAGCCAATATATGACCTGGATGGTCCCGAAACGGATTTCTGTTACACTTTCAAGGTAAATAATAATTCTACCGATGAATTTTCTTTAACGACTTTCTTTTTGATTTGTTTGATGATATTTAATGGATTATTTATGAATCTTGATTTTTTTAATGTGAAACTGAGGTGCGAGAATTGCGGTCACGTGATGGAGGATAAGACTTAAGAGTTTGAGTTTCGACAAGACTATGCCAAAACATTGATCGCGTGGCCATCGCCATGTTCACTTCAGCGACAAGATAATTTCTCTTCCTAATTTTTGCTGTTAATTATTTTTAACTAGTTTTATTACCCGTAAATTTCACGGGGTTAGCTATGTTGTCACGTTAGTGGTGTTATGCAAGTCCAATTTCATTGGGCTATGAGGATAAAATGCCCTCATAAGAAAAACAACTGGTAAACATTTACCATGCATTATTAGTCAATTTAGCCACGAATTACTAGTATTTTATCATGAATATTGCTATGTTTATTAGTATTTTGTCACGAATATTTTTATTATTGTTATTGTCTTCAATTTTTTTATTATGTTTTATTATACTCCCTCTATCTCGGTCTTTCTTTTATCATTTATTAGTTTTATTGCCCGTGAAATTCACAAGGCGTTCTAGTTTTATAATTTGTTTGATGGTATGAAGTTTAAAAGAGAGAATGTTGTTTTTACGTGTGGATCATGTATTTTTTCTTCTTTGTAATGTACGTGTATTTTTTTTATCGAGAATAGACTCAAATGCGTTTTATTTACGTGATAGATTTTTAGGCTTTATTTGCATAAATGTGCAAATTACAATATTGCGTGATTGTTTATCACCTTTTAAATTGTTGTTTTTTTAGTGGCAATCTTTTATGAAAGAACTTACCTCCAATTTTAATTGAAATAATTATTATGCGTCTTTTTTGTTAAAAAAAATTCAACTCACCGATGCCTAGCTATCTGATGCCACTTTTAGGTAAACGTGGGGAACAAAATTAAGAATTTTGGAAAATAATGAAACATTGAAAATATAATACGGGTCTCTTAAAATAAAATTGGCTTATGATTTATTTGAATATATATGAGTAGTACCTTATATGATGTTAACCTCTAAACCTTAGTAGAAGGCTAACCAACACTTTTTCTAAGAATGATAGGGCTATACATCATTTCATTTTAATTTACAACTGTTATAAGCAAGACTAACTGTTAAACTATTTATTTTAAAATAGTCTATTCTAATTTAACATAAAAAAATGTTGTACACAAGAACAAAGAAAAAAAATAGTGCAGAAAATAAACTTTTATAATGTTACATAATTATCGGAAATTTCCCATGGTACCCTCGAACTTTGGCAGATTACACATGGTACCCCTCATTTTATGTTTCTACATATGGTACCCCTGTGTTTACCTATTTCATTCCCATAATACCCTTTTGACAAATTTTCGTTATAACGCCGTTATTCCTATGAGTAATTAGATAAGTAATTGAGTATATTATGTCATTTGTGTTGTATTATTTAGGTTTTAAATGTTAATTTATGAGATAAAATAAGTATTTAGGTATTAGTTGATCAAATGTTAGTAAATACGATAACAAAAAAAAGGTGTCACAAGTCATAAGAGTAACGGCGTTATGACGGACATTTGTCAAAAGGGTATCTTGGGAATGAAAAAGGTAAACACAGGGGTACCATATGTAGAAACTTAAAATGAGGGGTACCATGTGTAATCTACCAAAGTTCGAGGGTACCATGGGAAATTTCCGTATAATTATTTGTCACAAAACTTGTAATTCATTCCTTAAAGTGACATCGTTATCTTCAACATTAAAATTGAAAGAAATCATGCAATATTTGTGATTCGTTCGTACCCTTACATATTTGTTTGCTTACAATCAAACTTAGATAAAATAAGCTTTGCTACGACCAGAATAAATTGAAATGGTAACTTATTGTTGTCATCTTCACCATTTTTTTTTCAATTTTCGGAAGAGATAATGTATTGTGGAAATGGTAAAAGTCCTTAATTTATAGATAAGTGAATAATAGTATGTGTGTAGCTTGCATATTTAATTTATAAGAGTAGTTTTTAAGTCACATAAAAATAAAAATAATAAATTAACAGAGTTATTCAACTCCTCAAATTAATGGAACATTATTATAGTGGAAAGACTAAAAGGTATAATTAATAGGTAGATGTTATAAAATATGTATAGTGGATGACCATTATACCCTTACATCCCCAACCATTGTATGTATCCATTCCCAAATGTTGTAACATTCAATGTCTTATCCTTTAGGAACCATTGTTACCTTTCACCAAAGGGTATCTTTGTAATCTCTATATATATGCACATGTACATGGAATGATATACAACAACAATACTCACATTCTCTTATATAGATTTATAATACGTTATCAGCACGATTCTCTATTCAAGATCGATAACAAATTTGGGAGAATCATCAAATTTAGGTTTGTTGCAAACTTATATTTATTCAACTTTGATTTTGATTCATACTTAACAATTCTACCAAATTAATTTGTAAGTATTTCTATCTATACTAAATTTATATTATTATGATTATAGAATTGTTTTTTTTTGTATGCATTCACTTGTATATTTGAATTCATATGTTCACATAATCATTTCATGTACATAATCATAAGTTTTAAACGTAGTTAATCATTTTATATTCCTAAAGTAGATGCGCATGATATGTATACTTTGGTTATGCATGAGTCAATATTTTATTGCGCAAATATTGTTGATGATCAAATGTATAGGAGCACTATGTAATTGTTGTAATTGTTTGGAGAATATTAGAACCTCTAAATATATCTGTCATGTGTAATTTATAACGTGTACGATATATTAAGATCTCAGTGATATTATTCTTTACATTGCATCTTTGACTCGAATTCAACAATGTTAGTAATTCGGAAATCTTCGTTTTTTTCTGGATTTGAGTATAATTTGATCTTTTTATATTGGCAAGTTAATTCATATATGAGATCAGGTTAGCATGATTCTCTCATTGTCATTATCGTTAATTCATTGACAGGATTTCTATTGTCCAACGACAATTTGGGTTTTGATAATAAATTTTGGTCACTATTTCTCAATCTTTAATTATTTTATAAATTCCTCCGTATTTTTATTAATACATTGCTCTTATATATCATTGTTAATGACTTGTTATATTGACCAAATCTTTTGTCCTTTTGGTTTACATGTTAAATTATATAGCGGTTTGTGTAAGTAATAAATTAGTAACTTCTTTCACATGATTCTATCGCTGCGACATATTTATCCTATTCTTTGCTAATTGTGTTCATGTAATATATTGCATTTGTTTGATAGAGGGCTTTAATCATTAATCATAAGAATTAAACATGTAACTTGCAGTATGTTATATTCGTAACAATATGATTTCATTCGTAAAATTTTATGTGAGGCACCTCCTTGGTATCCGAGGTATATTGTGCATTGAAGTTCCCTTATATCTAATTGATTTGTATGCAACTGACTTTGGAAATTATGCCTACACATTATGATTACGTTACATTGATTTTGTTTAATTGTAAGTGACCAGAAGTTCACATGTAAATGATAGTGGCCAGAAGTTCACAACTGTGGTTGTATGAACCACATTTGAGTTTAAAATGGCTAAAGCGGCCTTTACTAAAGAAAATTTCTTTAGGGATTGATTTCATGTTCGCCTTTAGTTGAACAAATTAATGAAATCTGATTGAAAAGTCATAAATCTCGTCCAACTAAATCTGATCCATTCCCAATAGTGAATGTGATATCTCATAAAGGATCTACCTGAAGTAGAGGTAGAAGACGTGGCTTAAAAATTGGCCTAATTAATGACGCGGCATAAATCGAGCCTAATAATGTGGCCTTTGGTGAGCCAAATAAGAAAGCCTTAATTGAGCCTAATGATGCAACATTGAGAGAAATTATCTCATGAAAGAAAATATCTCATGAAAAGACATGTGAGACTCATATTGCTAGAAGTTCAATATGAGAAATATAATATACGAGTTGAAATGTTGATATTCATACTATGGCCTGAAAATCATAGTACAAATATTAAATCTATGATCATAAGTTCATAGTGTTTACATATATTGAAACTGTGATCTGAAGTTCACAAGTGTTTACAAATTTTCACTTTTCATGTAATGAATATATTTTGAGCAATATTAACTCAGGATTATACATGGATATTTGCAAAATATGAGATACTCTACAAACTTAAGTCATATCAAATCGATTCAAAATCATTCCCTGTAGCGAATGAGATATCGATTATCAATAATATAGTGAATATGAAAGCTCATAATTGATTGGATGAAAATTATACCAGCGGCGGAAGTGGTTAAGTATGAGGATGTAGATATTTTCATGAGTTATGTGTTTATTTAAACACTGATATTCCCACTAGAAGTGGACATTATTACTTCACTCATGGAGTGATAATTTGATCAACTTATTATATATTATGAAGTAATTGGCCGAATAATACAATTAAGTTGAAAGTTGTTGAATATCGTATTACCCCTGAAGGGAATAATTGATTCATAAGTTGGATTATAATCAATTTACATGTATCGTCATGCCATACAACATATTGATGATAAGATACGAATGTGTATGTCATCAATATGTTGATGATTATAATTATTGATCCTGTGATAGAATTATATATCAAAAATACTCAAAGAGTAATACAATCATGTTCCCTGAAGGAATATTGATCAGTCTTGCCTACATATATGAGACACCTGTTGTGTTTAACGTCACATCATTTATCTGACCGAATAGAATTTTTTTTTTAATTTTGAGCTCAAATGATACAAGTATTGCTATCCAGAAGATTAGCATGAGAAATGTAGTCAAGTAAAAATGTGGCGTGTGATAAGTGAACTTTTTGAAACACGATCACTTATTATGAAAAAAATTGCCAAGGCTTGTGGACAAACTAAGAAAGTTGACTTGGAATGGTTAGATGTGACAATTGAGGCCATCCGGGTTCATATTATACCCGTTTTCATAAACCTGAAGTTTATCATAAAGAAAGATAAGTGCTGAAATTCTCTCGTGTAGACATTTTATCAAAGGCAAGACACTACACTGAGATTGAATGTATGTGATATTGGAGATCTAAACACTACTCTGAGTTGAATAAAGAACTTAAATGTTCATTTATGGATTGACGCTATATTAAAGTGGCTTATAACTACATATTGAATTTTCTTAGTAGTTCTCGTGATTAAAAATCACAGTTGAATTATTATTTGCAATCGTTGATCTCCTGAAATGGGCATTGTGATTCAGCACATATAAAATCCAACTGCATTATATTTTACTCCCTGAAATATTTTGTCATTGTACAAAAATGCCCATGTAAAATCTCATCGGCGATATGAGAAATTGAAGTCTAAGGTGGTTACGATAAATTTTGGGCCATACATTGGTTATAGTTTTTACCACCTTAGGGGGAGAAAAATGAATTAAAAGCTGGTAAAAACAAATATGTAATGATCCCCTAATGAACCAGAAATTCAGAGAATGTTATATATTAAATTCATTTTGTAGAGGTTTTTGAATTGATATAACAAAAAATATTTTTACCAGATTGATACATGTACACCTGAAGTGTAATTCAATAAAAGTCAAGTTCGAATTGACGGTTCCACTATGAAAATTAAATAGATAATCATAAATAGCAAGATGAAGCAGTTGGTGTGAAATAAGAATGCTATATTTGAGTGTTCCCGAAGTGACACAGATATCTGAATGCTAATAGATGGCCTAGATGAATATAATGGTACCAAATATATATTCAGATTCAGATATCATTGAACAGTACTGATATTATCAAAAGATGATAAATTATATCGATATATTTATGGAACCTATATATATGTGCGCGCGATATCTTATGGACTCGTAATGGGGATCTTCTACTTAAGTCCATTTTAATTGTCGACATATAAACAATTATTATAAATGAGCTCATGGACCTAAAGTCCATACATTGACCTGAAGTCAATATAACATTGACCTGAAGTCAATATATGTTATGAATCTTGGAAAATAAACTGTACAATTGCATTATTGAGTCATGACCATGTGCATTTAGAGATATGTACATTATTTGTATATTAGATTTAAGCTATATCCATCATTGCATTATTTTATCCGTTGTTTAGAACTTAGTTTCATATCATATGCATGCACATGTTTTATAATATAATTTTGCATGGATAATGTTGGAAAGGAGAAATATATTATGATCTATTCATTTGAGGATAACTCCCTATAGGAGCCTCTTATAAATGATCATCAATTATTAATGGTTGATCAATTGAGTTATTGAAAACTCTTGATGAAATATATACACCTCTACAATACGATTGAAAGATATCGTAATTAGTTTCAAAATGGAACATCAAAACTCCTATAGAGTTTATTTGAAAAGTTATTATCTCAACTTGAAGTTTGAGCATATTCAATGAGATTTTTGCTACACACGTGAAATTAGGTTATGGTCCTGAAGTACCATAACGTTTAGAATAATGTAGTGAAATCTACAATGAAAAGGGTCAATCCATACATGTATGGTTTAGCAAAGAAAATCGCTCAAAGGTATTGGATGATTTATTCAATAATTATCGGATTGATTCTCCTTAAGACAAGGATTAAGGAATGATGGCTACACTCTTTTTTCCCCTTCGACTAGGTTTTTTGTCCCAACGGATTTTTCCTAGCAAGGTTTTTAATGAGGTAGCACTATAAGCGCATTAATACGCTATAGTCATGATCATCACGATTGTTGACATCACAAACTGGATATGTATTTACCTGTGGTGGTACTGCCATTTCTTGGCGCTCTATGAAACAAACTATCACAGCTACTTCTTCTAATCATTCTGAGATTTTAGCAATTCATGAGACACGCCGTGAATGTGTGCGGCTAAGATCTGTAATTCAGTATATACGAGAAGATTGCGGTTTGTCCTTCCAAAAAGAAGCACCCACAGTTTTATATGAAGACAATGCAGCATGTATTGCACAACTGAAAGAAGGTTATATCAAAGGTGACAGAATGAAGCACATATCACCAAAATTCTTCTTCACCCATGATCTTCAAAAGAATGGTGATATTAATGTTCGACAAATTCGCTCAAGTGAAAACTTAGCCGATCTATTTACTAAAGCTCTTCCTACTGCAACATTTAAGAAGTTGCTTCATCAACTTGGATTGCGTCGTTTCAAAGACCTTCAGTGATATACTTGTGAGGGGGAGTTTTTTTGCGCGCTGTACTCTTTTTCCTTCACCATGGTTTTTCCCAATGGGTTTTCCTGGTAAGGTTTTAACGAGGCAACATTCCATGCGCATCACAAAACATTATGTTATTTTAAGGAATGGTCATCCAAGGGGGAGTGTTATAAAATATGTATAGTGGATGACCATTATACCCTTACATCCCCAACCATTGTATGTATCCATTCCCAAATGTTGTAACATTCAATGTCTTATCCTTTAGGAACCATTGTTACCTTTCACCAAAGGGTATCTTTGTAATCTCTATATATATGCACATGTACATGGAATGATATACAACCACAATACTCACATTCTCTTATATAGATTTATAATAGTAGATGAAATGTTAGGCTATAATTTCACATAATATGATTCATAATGGCTAGGTAAATATTTAGTAAATTTCCTTTTTAAAAAATTATTTAGTAAATAGCCTAATAGAAGAAGATTGAGTCGAAAGGTCGAAATTTTATTGTATTGTATATTTTTTTTTTCAATTTCCGGAAAAGGTAATGTACGTGTAGAAATGATAAAAGTACTTAATTTGTATATAAGTGAATAGTAGAGTATGTATGTAGCTTGCACACTTAATTTATAGTCTTAAGTCACATAAAAATAAAAACAAAAAAATTAATGGAGTTATTCAACTCCTCAAATTAATGAAGCATTATTATAGTACATAGATTAAAAGATATAATCAATAGGGTAGATGAAATGTTAGGCTATAATTTCACATTATATAATTCATAATGCTAGGTAAATATTTAACAAATTTCCTTTTTAAAAAAGTATGAAGTAAATAGCCTAATAGTAGAAGATTGACTCAAAAAGTTGAAATTTGATGTCCACGTGGGGTTTTGAGGGTGTTAAGTGGCGTTTCTTAATCCAATGTGGCATTTTCTATATGGTCTACGTGGCTTTTAGGTGGTGTTTTAGCTTAGTCTTTTAATAAGATGTTATAGATAAGACTCGCTTGGAAATATAAGAAAGTTACACTCAAATACCTTCAACTCGAGAATAGAGATGAGGGTTGATGAAAAAAGAAGAACGGAATGAATTTGATTCTCAAATAAACAAAAGAAGATATTTATTCGATTATTCCTTTTTTTTTCAGTAGATCTTGTGAGAGACCGTTTTTTACTAAATTTGTGAGAGACATAGATGAGGAAAATAAAATAAGTAACTTGCTCCCCTATCATGCCACTCCATATGTGAAGTCTCTCAATAATATTATTGAGAGACCGTCTCTCACAAGTTTTTGGGTTTTTGAAATAGTTATTCATTCGATTCCTCCCATGGTTGCAAATAGCTTAATACTACCTTGTTTTTATTAAATTAAATATGGCTATGAGCTTACAAAACTGAGTTAGTACCTCCTAATATGCCCTCCAAATCTCCAATAAAAAATAAATTCATTATTCGTTTTTATCCTTAATAGCCCACAACATTCACCACATAGAAAATGCACGTCATCTCCTCCCAAGTCAACGTCTTCCATTTCATTATTCTATCCCTTGTGTTCATCCTTTTCCAAAGTATTGCCTGAAGGAGTATTTCACATCTTGGTAGTGCAAGCCCTTTCCAAACATGGCTAAACTATTGCTTGAGGTCATCTTGATTATATTTCAAAGGAATAATTGATGGAGATAATCCCACCTTTCACCTCTCTTCTTATAATAATCCCACCTTTTATTAATCTCATAACAATCTGTCCTTTATACCGTATCTTCTTAAAACGGACCTAATAAGATGGTTACCTACAATACACGATCGATGAACTATTACTCACTTTTAATTCTTTTTAACCATATCTCTCACCTTTAAACACTACAGAGTATTCACCATACTTCCAATTTAGAACCTTCTTCTAGAACCATTGAAACCATTGTGGAAGCTAAGCTCTCAAGCTTTAAATTCTTACTTTTCTTTCCCCCTAAATCCTTGACTTCCAAAGTCTGTTAGCTTCGTTAGTATAATTAAAGAAATCACCTTTTCATTTACCAATTGTATTATCAACAACATGGGTTTTAATAACTTTGAAGGACTTAAAATTGAAGGACGGTAATTGTTAATCCAATATAGTCCAAGTCCAATTGAGTTTCCCATGTATCATACTCAGTAGACATATATGCAGGTATATGCAAAATATATGCACCTTTTTGGGGAATTTAGCATTTTTCATTCAAAATTTCCGCAAATTGATTTGACCCAGTTTTGCGATCAGTTATTCACTAATTGTTTCATAACTATTTTCTTCCATTGAGTTCTTAATTTATTTCTTGGGTTGTCAATGTGTTGGGTGACTCGTCAAATTCATCATCGACAATTTTTACCCATATGCTTTGATTCCCATTTCATTAAGGCTGCTGCTCCAATAAATTATGTGCAATATGGCTTGTAATTCACTACCCATAAATTGTTATTTTCGTAGATTTTAGTACAAATACGATAATTAACTCAAAAAATAATTACATTATTGACTCTCATTGTTGGATTTTTATAATTAATAAAGTAAATAATATTAATCCTAATGTTAATTTCAGTTTTGTAAAAATCCTAATTATGTGGCCCATTATTTTGGCAGTCAAAATAAGGACTGAAACTGCCCCTATTTCATCTCCCCACTTCATGCAATTGACCACCACTTACTCCTCCATGTTGCAACTGATTTTTGATGGCAAAATCAGTATATATACAACACTAATGTCTGATAAATAAGGTCATT
>JAGPOY010013656.1:0-10175 GCA_018983105.1 Silene uniflora
GCTTTAAACTCTCTTTCCCTTATCTCTCCTCCTTAATCTTTATTAGCATAGTTATCAAACCTTTCAAACCCCCGAATTTGTGATGAGACAGATTAGATTTACATAATAGAACTGCCTCTCTGTGGGATCGACCCTACTTCCGCTGACTGCCTAGTTAGTAGACTTAGGTTTTATTTTTGGTATAGTATCGACACGTATCAGACTCCTTGGCCTTGATTCCCAAGTTCACAGATAACACCCAAAAGTAAGTAAGGAGCCAGAGTCAACAGAAGCAACCCCATTTGTAAGCCAAGCGAAGAACAACTCAAAACCTGTCACTGTCACCCTGCTACTCTTTTGTTTTCTTCAGCTTTACATTAATTATCTCTTTTGTATCCGTTGTAATATAGTCCATTTTATCTTATTTTAATCAAGAAGTAATCCTGGCCCTTGGATGAGAAGTTTAGGGTTCAAACTTGAAGGAAACACACCCGAGCAGGCCTATATAAGGACCATGCTTCAGTCTGTTTTCCTCAGACTTTTATGAATTGAAAACCTGCTCATTTTTATTGCAAATCTTATATTCTTACTGAGTTAAGAGTTGAGTCAGGCTTGGTGATACTCCTTAGTATTGATCAAGTACCTGTTGGTGAGTCCTTATTTAATCCTGTGCTTGCTGTGGGTTGTTTGAGTTTCATTGTTTGTCTGAGTCAGGTTAATTCTGTGCTTGCTGTGAATTAATCCTTTCTTAGGCTAAATTGTTGAGTTAATTACCTGTGCTTGCTGTGGTTCTTAACTTAATAATTATATCCCCCTGTGACAGTATCATAACATTACTCCAAACAGCTACAGTTATAACAGCCTTAATTCAGAACCTGAAGTTGATAGATTGAGTTCTGTATTTTATTAAATATACTTAGAAGGCTTGAAAAATTCTGAAATTTGGTACAGTGTTAGAATACTCATTAAACTAAATTGTCACCAAGTTTCATGATTTTTAAAAATCATTTGCTATTTTTAATCTCCTGAAGCTCATCGCATTCTCTGAACAGTGAGTGTTTTCTGTTTGTCATAATTCCTAATTTCTGTCAAGACCTGTCAGATTACACAGCAATTTGGTATCTAGGAGCCAGGTTATAACATAATTCCATCTTGTGTTAGTCCTGAGGTGAGGAAAAATCAAAACTTTTACCCAACTACATTTAAAAATACAAAAAACAACCCATGAGTGAAGAGAGATTTACTGGTCTTGAGGCCAGAATGGGAACAATGGCTGATGATATACAAGGATTGCTCCAGGCTGTTCAAAGATTGCAACCTCCCATCAGAGGAAGAGGTAGAGGGAGAGGTCTTACAATGGGAGTAGGAAGAGGTCAACCACATAACAATCACTTTGAGGAAGAGGGTTCTGAGTCTGATGACTCAAGGAGGAATGAAGGAATCTACAATGCCAGAGACAACAGCAAAGACATAAAGGTAGAAATTCCTGAATTTCATGGTAGTCTTAACCCTGAGGATTTGCTAGATTGGTTTAGGTCTGTTGAAAGAGTCTTTGAGTTTAAGGAATATGATGATAGGAAGTCCTTTAAGGTAGCCATTCTTAAGTTTAAGGGCTATGCATCTCTGTGGTATGATAGCATGAAATATCAGAGAGCCGGGGATGGGAAGGAACCTATTAGGACATGGTCTAAGCTAAAAAAGAAGTTGAAAGAAAAATTTGTAGCTAAAGACTATACTCAAGACCTTTTTATTAAACTGACACAGTTGAGGCAGGACCATTAGTCTGTTGAGCATTATTTGAGGAGTTTTGAACAATTAACATTACAGTGTGAGGTGACTGAGAAACCTGAGCAGAAGTTAGCTAGGTTTGTGGAGGGATTAGATCAAAAAATAGCTAGCAGGGTAAGAATGCAACAAGTGTGGACCTTTGATGATGCAGTCAACCTTGCCCTGACGATTGAGAAGCTGGGAAAGACTAAACATGTTGCACCCAAATACCCCACCAGACCTGCTTTCAAACCTTTTGTCAACCCAAAGCCCACAGAAACACCCAAACCAACTAGCCAGGGTTCAGTTGACAATGGAAAAGCACCCATGAGCACTAAGGTTAACCCTCTTGGCATTTCAGGAAGGACTGTCCTTCCAACAGAACCCTTACCCTGATGGAAATTGAGGAATGGGAAAGGGAGGGTCTTATTGAGTATGAAGAGGATGATACACAAGTGTTGGAGGAAGTTGAACCTGAAGAAGAAACTAGTGATGGACATGTTGTTGCTCACCCTGACACAGGGCACAGTCTGGTCCTATGGAGAGTAATGCATTCTCAACAGGCTCCTTTGGAACCTGATCAGAGATCCTTAATATTCAGGAGTAGGTGCACTATAAAAGAAAGGGTGTGTAATTTGATCATTGATGGAGGCAGTTGCACTAATGTGGCTTCTCTCACCATGATCAACAAGCTGAACTTGCCTACCACAGATCACCCAAATCCTTATAAACTAAGATGGCTAAATCAAGGATCAGAAGTAAAGGTGGATAAGCAGTGCATTGTATCTTTTTCCATTGGAAAGGTATACAAAGATGAGGCACTATTTAATGTGGTCCCTATGGATGCCTGCCACTTGCTACTTGGCAGACCATGGGAGTTTGACAGAAACACCACTCACGAGGGAAGAGACAATGTCTACAGTTTCAAACACTTGGGCAAGAAAGTCACCTTGACTCCCTTGCCACCAAACAAGAAGAGCTATGGCAGCCCCAGCATGCCTGAGATAGGCAATGGAGTATTATTCCTATCTGAAGCAGCCATGATGAGAGAAATGAGGCAAGAGCAGCCTATCCTAATGTTGTTTTCCAGAGAAGTCGGAAAGGAGGGGGAGACTGAGATACCTGCAGAGGTTCAGCCTCTGATTCAGAAATACAAAGAGGTGTTTCCCAGTGAGCTATCTAGTGGCTTACCACCTCTGAGAGGAGTTAAGCACCACATTGATCTAGTACCTAGTTCTGTACTCCCTAACAAACCAGCTTACAGATGTGATCCTAATGCAACCAAAGAACTACAACACCAGATTGAAGAGCTAATGAACAAAGGCTTTGTCAGGGAATCTTTGAGTCCTTGTGCAGTACCTACATTGCTAGTACCAAAGAAGAAGGGAAGTTCGAGGATGTGTACTGACAGTAGAGCAATCAACAATATCACTGTCAAGTATAGATTTCCAATTCCTAGGTTAGATGACATGTTGGATGAGCTTAGTGGAGCCACTATGTTTTCTAAGATTGATCTTAGACAAGGCTACCATCAAGTAAGAATCAGGGAAGGAGATGAATGGAAAACTGCATTCAAAACCAAGCATGGCTTATATGAATGGTTGGTGATGCCATTTGGTCTGTCAAATGCACCAAGCACCTTTATGAGATTGATGACAGAGGTGTTAAGGCCTTGTTTGGACAAATTTGTTGTTGTGTACTTTGATAATATCCTCATCTACAGAAGTAGCCCAGCTGAGCATCTGTCACACCTGAAATCTGTGTTCAGGATACTCAGGGAACAAAAGTTGTATGGGAAGCTGGAGAAGTGTTCATTTCTGGTCAGTGAGGTAGCATTCCTTGGCTACATCATATCTAGGAGAGGCATCTCAGTTGACCAGGAGAAGATAGAGGCCATGCAAACCTGGCCAGTTCCTAAGACAGTCACGGAAGTAAGGGGATTCCATGGGCTGGCATCTTTTTACAGGAGGTTTATCAAGAACTTCAGTACCTTTGTTGCACCTATCACTGAATGTATGAAAAAGGGAGACTTCCAATGGACTCCTAGTGCTCAGCAAGCCTTTGAAAAAATTAAGAAACTCATGTGTGAGACTCCAATACTGAAGCTGCCTGATTTTGAGAAACTATTTGAGGTGGAATGTGATGCCAGTGGGGTGGGTATAGGAGCTGTCCTCATTCAAGAAAAAAGGTCAGTAGCATATTTTAGTGAGAAGTTGAATGGAGCCAGGCTGAAATATTCTAACTATGACAGGGAATTCTATGCTATTGTCAGGTCTGTGATGCACTGGAGCCATTATCTAAAACCAAGGCCCTTTGTGCTTCACTCAGATCATGAAGCATTAAGATTTATCAGTAGCCAGCACAAGCTTAGTCACAGGCATGCCAAGTGGGAGGAGTATTTGCAGTCTTTCACATTTTCAAGCAAATACAAAGAAGGCAAAATGAATGTTGTTGTTAATGCTCTCTCAAGGAGGCATTCTTTGCTGAATGTCATGGAACACAGGGTTCTAGGATTTGAACTCATGAAAGAGATGTGCCAAGAGGACCCAGACTTTCCTGAAGACTGGTTTAACCTCTCGGAGAGGCAACCAACCCAGGGAAGCAAGGATACACTACAAGAAGGGTTCCTGTTTTCAGGAAACAAACTCTGTGTGCCTAAAGGATCTTACAGGGATCTGTTGATCATAAAAGTCCACTTTGGGGGATTGGGAGGACACTTTGGTGTGCAGAAGACCTTGGAGATACTACAAGACCAGTTTTATTGGCCTAGGATGATGGGAGATGTCCAAGCAGTACTCAAGAGGTGTTCAACCTGTCAGAAATCTAAGAGTTCTTTCCAAGCAGGTCCATATACTCCCTTACCTGTACCACACAAGACCTGGGAGGACATAAGCATGGATTTTATTGTGGCATTGCCCAGAACACAGAGGGGAAAGGATTCTGTAATGGTTGTGGTGGATAGGTTCAACAAAATGGCTCACTTTATATCCTGCCGAAAGACTGAAGATGATGCAAGAGTAGCTGAGCTCTATCTCAAGGAGGTGGTAAGACTGCATGGCATTCCAAAGACTATAGTGTGAGACAGGGACACTAAGTTCTTGAGCTATTTCTGGAAGACTCTTTGGAGATTGCTAAAGACCAAGCTGCTATTCAGCACTACTCATCATACACAGACAGATGGGCAAACTGAGGTCACTAACAAGACCTTGAGCAGGATTCTGAGGTGCATTGTCAGTAAGTCTTTAAAGGATTGGGATCAAAAGTTAGCTCAGGCTGAATTTGCCTTCAACAGTGCCCCTTCATCTACAACAGGCCACAACCCCTTTGAGGTAGTTTATGGAGTAAATCCTTTAATGCCAGTTGACCTATCATCTGTTCCTAAGGAAGAGGTAAATTGGGATGCTAAGAAAAGAGCTGAGCAGATGCTCAAGCTACATGAGAGTGTCAGGAAACAGATTGAGAAATCAAATGCAATGTATGATAAGCAAGCCAAGAATGCTAAGAAAAAGAAGAGAGAATTTGAGGTGGGAGATCTGCTATGGATGCACCTGAGGAAGAAAAGGTTTCCAGCAAGGAGGAAGAACAAGCTAATGCCAAGGGCAGATGGTCCCTTTGAAATCCTTGAAAAAATTGGTCCAAATGCCTAAAAGGTGGACTTGCCAGGTGATTATGAAGTCCATGGCACTTTCAATGTGGGAGACTTAAGCCCTTACTATGAAGAGACTGATGTTAAGGAAGGTCCAGGCTTGAGGTCAAGCCCTTTTCAGGAAGAGGAGGTTGCAGCAGGAGCTGACACCCATGGCCAGGCCAATATCCATGATGGCCTAAGTCTAGGAAGCCATGGCCTGGATAATGCTATGGCTGGCCTAACAAATGCAAGCCATGGCCAGGCCACATCCTATTTTCTGGAAGTCATGATCAGGCCACCCTGCAATCCTGCCTGTTTTTTGCAAGCCACCATGGTGAACTATCAAGCCACCTCTAGCAGCCACCATGGCCAGCTGGTACACCCTTAAACTAAGTCCATTTCAGTCCTAAGGAGCTAGGCCAAACACCCAATGCATTTCACAGAAAATCAAGCTGAAAGCAGCACACATGGGACAAATCTGATAAAGTTGTTTATTTCCTTTTTTAGCCAAACCAGCAAAAGTAAAGCTTGCTAGACTCCTTGGCCTTGACTCCCAAGTTCACAGATAACACCCAAAAGCAAGCTAGGACCCAAAGTCAACAGAAGCAACCCCATTTGCAAGTCAAGCCAAGAACAACTCAGAACCTGTCACTGTCACTCTGCTACTCTTTTGTTTTCTTCAGCTTTACATTAATTATCTCTTTTGTATCCGTTGTAATATAGTCCATTTTATCTTATTTTCATCAAGAAGTAATCCTGGCCCTTGGATGAGAAGTCTAGGGTTCAAACTTGTAAGAAAACACACCCGAGCAGGCCTATATAAGGACCATGCTTCAGTTTGTTTTCCTCAGACTTTTATGAATTGAAAACCTGAGATTTTTCTCATTTTTATTGCAAATCTTATATTCTTAATGAGTTGAGAGTTGAGTCAGGCTTGGTGATACTCCATAGTATTGATCAAGTACCTGTTGGTGAATCCTTATTCAATCATGTGCTTGCAGTGGGTTGTTTGAGTCTCATTGTTTGTCCGAGCCAGGTTAATTATGTGCTTGCTGTGAATTAATCCTGTCTTAGGCTAAATTGTTGAGTTAATTACCTGTGCTTGCTGTGGTTCTTAACTTGATAATTATATCCCCCTGTGACAGTATCATAACATTATTCCAAACAGCTACAATTATAACAACCTTAATTCATAACCTTAAGTTGATAGATTTGAGTTCTGTATTTTATTAAAAATAATTAGAGGGCTTGAAAAATTCTGAAATTTGGTACAGTGTTAGAGTACTCATTAAACTAAATTGTCACCAAGTTTCATGATTTTTAAAAATCATTTGCTATTTTTAATCATTTCCTGAAGTTCATTGCATTGTCTGAACAATGAGTGTTTTCTGTTTGTCAGAATTCCTAATTTTTGTCAAGACCTGTCAGATTACACTACATATGTGCACATTAATGACCTTGGGTTCGCTCGTAGAATTAGCGGGGATTTTGGTGGTAAGGTTGTGGTCCCCACTGGCGGTGTGGATTACTTGTTGCGGCAAAAATTTAGCAGGACTACTAGTTAGTCAGTTCGATGTGAGATCGGGAGTTGGGGAGTGATTCTGATTGTGTATTGTATTTCCGCTGCTTGTGTATTGTATCGTATTATTTCATCTTGCTTTTATATTCGGTTGACTGACCCTGTTGTTGTTGTCTTTCAATTGCTGTGATCCATTCGGGGATGGTGAGCAGTTGATTAAGCAGGTTTGGAGCTTTTGTTGATGATGTTTGCTTGCGGGCTGGGATGGCGAAGTCATCGCGAGTAGACGAAATAGCATAGCTGACATTAGTTTGGTTTTGTATAGTTGTACCTTTATTTTTTTTTTGGAGTTTGTTTTTGAGACCTTGTATCACTTAAACTTTTATCCTAAAGTATTTCATTATTGTTAACTTGGTGTTCACTACCTCGGGCAACCGAGATGGTAACGCCCTTATATGCTTGGATGGTCCTTGGTAAAGCACTCTTGTATTCCGGGGTGTTACATCCACAGTTAATCGTGCTTGGCTGGGAGTAGTCTTAGGATAGGTGGCCTCCTAAGGTTCCCGAGATGCGCATGAGTGAGGACAAAATGCGCTGGAAAGGACTCATGTTGATCTGTAGACCATGTACACAGCCTAGCGAGCTACCGTGGCTATCATTTCTGGTCCTAGGTTTGGGCCGGGGTGTTACAAAAATTAAAAATTAAAAATAAAAACCAATTAAATAAAAAATTAACGTAAAAATGTAACTTAAAAGTCCATACCAGGACGGATGTTGAAAATCAAAGTCCAACCATGGGTCAGATGTTGAAACTCATCATCCGACCAAGCTTCAGACGTTGAGAAGCAACGACCCACCCACCATGAACGTATCTGTACAACGTCTCTCTCTCTCCACCCAACATTCACATTCAACGCCTCTCTCCTCTATCAACGTTGAATATCAACGTTCAAACCCTTCCAAACGTTGTTATTCATCGTCTACCTCTTCCCCTGACGTTGAATTCCAACGTTCTCGCCCATCCAAAACGTTGAAATTCAACTTTTCTCACCACCGGCCACCAACCATCAAAAACAACCAACACCGTCCTCTAACAACAACAAATTCCTCAACGAACCAACAACATCAACAAATCCGCCAATAACAAAAAGAAAAAGCTAAAAACCATAGAAAATCAAACATAATAAAAAACACTTGGGTTGTAATTTTACATATAGACAATTATAAACAAGAATCAAGACAAACAAACATTATTAACCTAATTAAAATCAATTTATACAAAGTAAATGATAAGCTAATTAAAAAAAAACAAAGAATCGTGTTACTTACTTGAGATTAAACAAGAAGGAAATTGAGAAAAAGAAAAGGGAAATGGTAGTGCTGCGGTGGTCGGTGGAGGGACTGCGGTGTTGTTCGATGCTGCAGTGGTGGTGTCAATGCTGCGGTGGTGGTGGCGTGTTGCAGTGTTGTTGCGTGGTGGTGCGCCGGGGTGGTTGTGTGTTTGGAAAGTAAGAGTGAAAGAGAGAGTAAAGTTAGAGAGAGGGTAAGGGTAAGGGTAGTGTTTGTGTTTTTTTATGAAAAACGTCGATGCACTAGTAGAAGAACATTAATTTGCGGCGCCTTATTTGAGGCGTTTTTACCCAGCCGCCGCAAATAAGAATGCAAATCAATATTTTTGCGGAAAATAACTTTGCTATTTGCGGCACCCCCATTTGCTGCTACATCAAAAACGCCGGAAAAGAGCACGTTTTTGACGCCGCAAATCAATATTTTTGTACTAGTGACGAGTCGTTATAAAAGGTCGGCGATGTTTTGCAATTCGGTTAATTAAATAAGTAAATAAAGAAATTTTCTTTCATTAAACTATTATATTTTCATTAAATTTAATTTTTTCATTAAACTCTAAACTATAATTTTTTAATTATATAAAATAAATTTGGTATAAAACTATAACCTACAAATTGCTAAATATTTCATTGGTATTATTCTTATAAAATGACTTGACACATACTTACTCCTTATAAAGTACAAATATAAATCATTATTAAGTAAAGTAACAAAAAAACTTATAAAACTTATAAAATTAAATCATTAATTTTGAGTTAAAAAAATATTTTCTTTATCAAAATACACATTTTATGCCATTAATCAATTGTCTTGATTAGTTTTGCAATCAAATCTTTTTCTCAAGCCAAATGCAAATATACAATGAGTTAAAATATGAAAATCTATGAGGTGTCAATTTGAAGTTTATAAGGAATATACTAAAAAGTAAAAAAGTTATATATATCGGGTATATGATACGCAGGATCTAAACGAGCTGTTTTATACTATAATTGTTGACTTTTAAAAAAAACTTCTAATAATTGTATATTGGATATTTGGGTAATTGGGTGTATAAGACCCTGCTTTTTTGGACTTAAAGCCACCCCCTTTAAGTTCAGTTTAATTTTTATAAATTCAGTTCAATTCAGTTCAGTTCATATAAGTTCAGTTCAGTTCCTATAAGTTCAGTTCAGTTCAGCTCTTATAAGTTAAGTTCAGTTCCTATAAGTTCAGTTCAGTTCGTATAAGTTCGGTTCAGCTCCTATAAACTCACTTTAGAAAAGTTCATACGCTTTCAAATATTGACAAATTGAAAAAAAATACTCCCTCCCATTCACTATAATCGCCCCATTTGATATGGGCGCGGTACTTAAGGAAAATTATTAAAATAAGAGTAAAAGAGTTGTGTGGGGTTGGTGATAGGAGAGAGGGGTGAATTATTATGAGTTAAATAAGGAATTGTGGGGCCAAAACCTTAAAGAAAATAATAAAATAGAAGTAACAGAGTTTTGTGGGGCTTAGTGGGAGGAGAGAGGGATGAATAAAATAAGAGTAAAACTTACCAAAAAAGGAAACAGGGCAATTACTTGAATAATCCGTTTATGGAAAGTGGGGCAATTATAGTGAATAGGAGGGAGTAGTACTCTTTTCATTTAAATCGATGGAAAAAAAATGTCCAATATTAAATTATTTAAAAAAAACAAATGACCCTTATAATTTGTTTATGCTATGTATAAGGTATTCAATAGTAAAAGAAATTTGGCGAGACATTGGATTAAGTGATGTGAGTGAAAATAAAGACGAAAGTGACGAGGAGGATGATAATATTATGAAAATAGATGGGTTAGAGAAAAAAAGTAATATATAATTTATTTTTTATTATAATACATTGTAGTACTTGTATAAAAAATTAACTTATATTAAAGCGCAAAATTTTTATAAGTTCAGTTCGACTTC
>JAGPOY010013685.1:6665-17107 GCA_018983105.1 Silene uniflora
TGACCCGATTGCCACATCTATTAATAACACATAAATTATCACCCTTCACAACTAACTTTGACATTCCTAAATATTTAGCTGCTAAAATGCCTTCTTTAAAGCGAGAGCTTCCGCAACAAGACTGCTATTAGATCCGCAAATATTTGCTCCCAACAAAACGACTTTGTCATTATGATCTCTTATAGAATACCCTAAAGCAGCTTTATTGCCTTCTATTCTCGATCCGTCGAAATTAAGCTTTAGAAAACCGTTTCTAGGTTTCTTGTACCGGATTTCTTCTTTACTAGAAGTGTTTCTACTTTACTCGTTTTTCTCGGGATTGTTGAGATCTATATATCTAGTCTCATCTCAGGTCTTAATGCTATTATTACATGAAATAATAAGTTTGCTTATATTAATATGCACATTATTAAAGATAATGTTATTTCTGTGGAACCAAACATTCCACCAAATAAATACAATCTTAATGAAATCGGTATTTGGAATTAGCTTTTTAAGATGATTAAGTTTTGCTATAAAACTTTGACTTGCAATATTATCATATATTGCCAATAATTAGTTAGCGCTAATGATGTTCATGTCTTGGATAACAGAACCAATCAAGGAACATTTGAAAAAGAAATGATCTTTATCTTCCATTGGATGATTGCACAAAACACATTGAGGTGGAACAATTATATGATTTTTTAGGAGCCTACTTTTCGTAGAAATACCATCAATGTAACACCCGAACCTTTTATAACCCTTTTTAAAATCATATTTTGACCTTTTATTAGGTTAAATATATTTTAAACATATTTTTTCATAAAAAAAAATAGAATAGATATGATAATAATAATATTAGTTATGGTAATGTTAGTTTAAGACGGGTTTTGATTAAGAAAAATCGTCTTTGTTAGTTCCACCTAACCTAATCTTTACACAACTCCTTCCACCAACATTCCTCCTACCTTTCTCATACTTGTCTCTTTGAGAAAACCACACCACCATCTCCATTTTTACTCCAACTTCAAACTCAACGCTAAAATCCCCATAACTCTCTCATTTCTTACCCAATTCTTGTGTTTTTCGCCCCAAGTTCATCTTCTCTCCGTCCTCTATCTTTCTAAGTAAGAAAGATACCATCTTCTACCCTTTTCCAAAATTGTTGTCTTAAAGGATGAGAATTTTGTCTTAACAAAAGTGCTCTTATTGTGTTTAGGAGAAGGCTAGGAAGACCCGGATCTTGATTCTTACGAAATTGACGAGGAATTGGAGTAGAGAAGAAGATTCAAGGTAACTTTGATAGGTTTCTCGACATCCTTGTCCAAATTTCATGCTTTTGTGTGTAGAAATCGTCTTGTTAGTGAAAGATGAGATTCATTGACGTGTTATAAATATTTATGATGTTTGATGTTGATTAGTGATTCATATGAATGATTAAACATGCTGGGATTATGTTAGAACATGTGTACAAATGATTACAAGTGATTGATTTAAGTTTCATGGGAATTGGAGGTGCCGAAAAATGGTGTTCTCGCATCAGAGGTCTCCCAGCCGGTGGGCCGGCTACCGGTGCCCGACCCGGCTGGGAACCCCCTGTAAATTACCTTGTAAAAAATGGGATTTTTTGTGAAGGAGAAGTCCCAGCCGGTGGGCCGGCTGCCGGTGCCCTCCCGGCTGGGAGTTCTCTGGATGTTCTCTTGCAATTTTTCATGTGAAGGAAGTCCCAGCCGGTGGGCCGGCTGCCGGGTGCCCCGCTGGGAGTCCCTTCATTCCTCCTTTGTGTAATTTTGCTAAGTATGGGAGTCTCCCAGCCGGTGGGCCGGCTGCCGGTACCCACCCGGCCGGGAGTCCCCTGTAAGTTTTTCTAAAATTTGCCAAAGTTTTCACATACCTTGGGTCTCCCAGCCGGTGGGCCGGCTGCCGGTACCCACCCGGCCGGGAAGCCCCTGTATGAGTTTTGCGAGTTTTCCTCGGTTGGCTAGGATCCCCAGCCGGTGGGCCGGCTGCCGAGTCCTGGGCCGGCTGGAAACACTCTGTACATGTTTTCTTCTTCTTATCACTCCCATTCATGATTTCTTTTACAATTATCTTTCGCATGTTTAGTAAGCAACAAATATATGAATTGTTTGCGTTATGACTACGCATGTATCATTGTTCTTATGTGTGACTTATGTGTGACGTATACTTGTTGTGACGACTTGACATTCCTTATGTTCCACTTTCGGACCTTTGGCCATGAGTGTGTGGTCATGTTGCCGGATTTGGATAACCTTCCGCCTTTCTCCGGACCTTTGGTCATGAGCGTGTGACCATGTTGCCGATTAGAGGTTACTCGGCCGTTGGGCATGAGCGTGTGCACCATGTATCGAGTCTTGGATGCGATAAGTTATCGTATGTCGAATGGGGTGTCGTCCATCCCGAGAATCTGGCCAGGTTTAGATTAGGACCGTTGATGTACCACATTTATATATACTTACTTGGCTTCCCATGTGTGACATTTTATACCGTTCTCGTGCTATTTATATCATTTACATGCCTTTTTAGTGAATTGTCGTTGCTACCGCTTTTTTATGTTTTAATGCAGATGTGATGCATTACGAGGGGAACTTGGGCTGATAGTAGCAATGCGACATTGGCATGGGAGAACACACGAGGCAAGGCACGAGAAATAAGGAGACTCGAGGAGATAACAAGAGAAGACATGACGAATTCTGACCAGGAGCTTGGTTCCTCGATCGAGTCCAGAAAGGCTCGATCGAGTGCAGGCTCGATCGAGTACATTAAGGCTCGATCGAGTATCCTTTATGGCAGCAAAGTTTCGACTTTCCTAAAACACGAGATCCCGTTTGTATAAATAAAGGGCTCGTGCATCAGTTTTATTATCACGCTTTAGACGCTTTTCATACCCAGAATTAGGTTTAGTTTATTTAGAAGGAGCTATTATTATTATTGCGACGGATCTATTGTTCTTCATTACGGTATCAATTCAACTCTCTTATTTATCGTTCATTATGTCTTCCTTTATTATTGTTGTTGATTTCATTAGTATCATGAGTAGCTAAATCATCATCTAGGGTAAGAGGGATCTAGGTTGTATGTTAGAAAGGGGGATTAGCGTAGTTAATTGATTGTTAAATTGCCTTTGAGTTATTGTTCAATTGCTGACTCGAATTGCTAACTAGGATTAGTGCCGACTGGACTAAGACTAGGATAGATTGAGACTTTCACCGACCGGGTAAGAATCAATTACAGCTGCACAATTGAATAGACTAGGTTTAATGATAGCGATAACATGTTAAGCTTAGATCTAAAGGGCTTATTAGAATCGATAGATCGTATGACCTTGAATAACTAAATTGCTCAATCAGCTAATTGAATCATACCCCTGACTAACTGACCTAGTGAACTCGACCCCTAGACCCTTTAATATTATCGACTTTGCTTATTTACATTATTGCTATTAGATTAGAAATCACTTAAATCAAACCCCCGGCCAATTCGTTACTTAGACTTTAAAGACCTAGCAAACTGATTAATCACCGCCTTCCTGTGAATTCGACCCTGACTTACTACTAGCTATTAGTTAGTTGCATTGTTAGGTTTACTTTGATAGTAGGGGATACGACTTTACCCATATCAGTGTATAACTGCGCTGTGGGAACGAATCATAGTGAACTTGTTTATACCGTCGATAGGCAAAAACTTGGTCAAAATCTGCAAAGCAACAAACTGCATCGTGTCCCACGATACCACATCTCTCACAAAATAACACATGTTGCTCCGGTGAACGGAACATAGGTGGCCTCTCCCGAAATATCGCCAATAAGACCTAAGTCTACTAACTAGGTAGTCAGCGGAAGTAGGGTCGATCTCCACAGGGAGGCAAGATATTTGTTAAAGGTTCGCTTATTCGGTCACAAATTCGGGGGTTGTATGATTGGGTTTCTAAACTACGAGAGAGAAGAGCAAGAGAAATAAGAGAGATAACAAGGAGAAGGAAATAGCTAAGACAGTCGGTTCACCATGATAAATCAGTCTAGCAATTTAGGTCTCAGGTCAAAGCAAATACGATCTAAGGGGTAACGAATGTCGCCTTTCGGTCCTTAATTCGCCCTAAAACACAAATAGCTTAGCTTTCGCCCTCACTACAGTGTCCTAATGTTCGCTACGAGTCTCACCCTTTCCAACCTTTCGGTCTACGTCAAGGCTTACTACGGTTTATAGTTTAACTGCGTCGACTCAATTAGGCTAAAACAATTAAATGCAGCGATTACAACATAGATCAAACAAGCAATGAACCTTATAAGACGATTACTATTCTAACATAGTCATAGATCCCCTAAGTCCTAGCAAGAGAATTAGCTACGCAAAATTAACATAACTAAATAAAGATGAGAAATACCGATTGAAAATAAGAGATTGATAGCAAAGTTTAGATCCGGAAAAATAGAACAAAAGCAGCGAAAGTTGGAGTTTCCTCCTCTCCCGTCGATGATGATCCTGATTAGGGATCTAATCATCTTATTTATAGTAAAGCTAATGCGTAGTTTGACCTAATTGTCACGGACCTAGCCCAGTAACTGAAACCTACTCGATCGAGCACAATAAGCTCTCGATCGAACATAATTATTCAAACATATCACTCGATCGAGGACAATTCCACTCGATCGAGAACTTCCTATTTCCACGCTTACTCGATCGAGTAAGATTTCTCTCGATCGAGTTCTTCAGCACCACCATTCCACTCGATCGACCATAAGCAGCAGTCGATCGAGGTCTTCTTCCTTTAATCAGCTCGTTTGACTCCCGTCTTGGCCCCTTTACATGGATATGAGACGGTTTTGCGCTTCCCAATGCTCGAGTAATCAGGTCCGAATCCTCCATCTCCTAAATGTGCATGCTCGGGACAGTTTTGGCTCGATTTCCACTACTTCACAGCTTGTACCTACAAAATGGCAATGAAAGTACAAAGTAGCATATTCGGGGCGTAAAGCGATATAAAATCACCTAAACGACATAGAGATGCGTGCTAAAATGGACCATAAAGTCTATGAGAAATGCACGCATCACCGCTGGCTCGACCGAGCTACCACACGCTCGACCAAGCTAGCCCAACTCGACTTTGACTCGGCCGAGCTAACCACTCGATAGACCTTCTGTAAAACATCAGAATACTTCACCAGACCTGTCAGTAGCTCAGCTCGGTCGAGCTACCCCCAGCTCGGCCAAGCTATTACTGAGAGTCAGAATTGCGTAGTATTATAGTTATAAAGAGAATGAAACCCCTTCCCTCGGTCGAGCTACTCCAAACCCCGGTATTCTGCCAGTATACTCTTTTTCCCCACCCATCTTCTATTTTGATTACTGTGTAGTCTTTGATGTTCAACTACCCACTACCGCACCAGTCCTGCTTCAAAAACATAATCTTCCTTTTGTTCAACTACATATTGTCACACCAGACTTTAAATATGTTATTAATTTTTACTAAGTTGATAACATTTGTGTTTGAATTAGTTATAGCATGGATCGAAGTTGGATGTATGGAAAGCGTGATTTTGAGTATCTTCCCCTGTTGAACATCAAAGAGTACATGGGGATAATGAACAATTCATGTGCCCGTGTAGCGTATGTAAGAATCGAAAGAAGGTGATTTCTGGAAGTGAAATGCGATAACATTTGATATTTAAAGTCTTTAAACCAAATTATACTGTGTGGATATGGCACACAGAGAAAGAGAATGACATCCCAAATGGTCCTAACGCCGTACATTTTGAGAAACAACTTGATAATAGTATGGTTGATCATTTTGAGGTAGTTGGAGAGGATTGTAATAACATTGAGGTTAATGAGCATGTTGATGATAAGGATTGTAATATAGAGGCTGACAATATTGATCAGATGATGGATGATCTAGAAAAAAAATTGTTGATTGTCTAAAAATTTTTCAAATGCGGGTTATTGATTCAAAAAAGCCGTTATTTATTAGTTTAACCGTCTACCAGCAGTGTTTAAGTTGTACACCATAAAAGCTAGGAGAGGGTGAAGCGATAAGAGTTTTATTGCTTTATTGGAACTCTTGTCCGATATGTTGTCGAAAGGTGAGCTTCCCACTAACACTTATTGATGTAAGAAAGTGTTGTGTCCACTTGGTACGAATTACTAAAAAGTCATGCATGTCCGAGTGACTGCATTCTGTACCATAAAGACTACAGTGACTTAGATGAGCTCCCAAGATGAAAGAACTCAAGGTATAAGCTTAGAGATACTGCTGAAGGTCGAAAAAAAGGGGGTCCGACCAAGACCTTATGGTATTTGTTAATAACACCATGGTTTAAGTGTTTGTTTGCAACATGTTATGGCACTACAAAGGGAGGAAGAAAGATGGCAAGCTACGACATATCGCTGATGCTCCCCAGTGGAGAACAATCGATTAAACCTTCCCAAAACCTGGTAGTGAACCTAAAAATTTAAGATTAGGACTTTCCACTGACGAAATTAATCCCTTTGGAACTCAAAGTACCCAACATAATAGTTGGCCAATAATGTTGATAATTTACAATCCCCCTCCTTGGCTTTCTACAAAGAGCTAATACATTTTATTGACGATGTTAATATCAGGTCCTAAACAACCGGGTAATGACATTGACGTGTATCTAGCGCCACTGATAGAGGATTTGAAAATATTATGAAATGTTGGAGTAGAGGTGTTTGATGCAGCTAGCGGTTCAAGTTTTCAAATGCATGTTATATTATGCTGCACAATCAATGATTTCCTTGCGCCGTATTTAACCTCTCGGGTTATAGGTTGAAGACTGATAAGAGGTGTCATGTATGTGGTGATGATACTGAGTCTGATTGGTTGGAGCACTCTTGGAAATATGCATACATGGGTCATCGTCGAGGTCTTGACCCGAGCTATCCATATCGTAAGCGGAAGAAGGCATTCTATGGTAAAACTGGGCATCGGTCAACCCCCTTAATTCTAAATGGAAGAGAGTATCACGCACGGGTAAAAAACATTAGTACAAAGTTTGGTAAAACGGGGCAAACCTCAACTAAATAAATGGGGTATATCACACAAACAAGTCTATATTTTGGGACCTACCTTATTGGGAGCGTTTGTCTGTTAGGCATTGTATTGACGTCATGCACGTAGAGAAGAACGTGTTTGATAGTATTATTGTCACTTTCCTGGTAAAAGAGGTTTAAGGCAAGGGTATCCTCTATCCCCCTTGCTTTTCACAATTTGTATGGATTACCTATCTAGAATCTTAACTGTGGTGGGGCAGCAAAATGACTTCAAATTCCATCCCTTGTGTGGGCACTTGAAGTTGAATCACCTCCTCTTTGCAGATGATCTGCTCGTTTTTTCTAAAGGAACTTATGTGTCTATTTTGTGGATATTGAGAGCATTTTCAACCTTTTCTGCTGTATCTGGACTCTGTCTCAATAAGGACAAATCTGAGATCTATTGTAATGGGGTGAAGCACCACACAATGAAGGAGATTTGTTGGAGTATGTGTCCTCCACAATAGTGCGTCTACATTATAAATCTCATTACAGGAATATAATTGGGATGTTTACATATTTATAATCCTTGTGAGTTGATTAACGTATATCAATAACGGTTGGTTGACTAGAGTTTGACGTTATTGTCGTTTGACGGCGGTGATCAACTGATCCCTTTCGGTCACACGATATGATAAAAACGGAAGATTTATATCGATTTGTGAGACAAATTATAAAATCAAAACGGACCCATGTTGTCTATGGGAGCCGTGAAATTGACAAGAAAGAGGGCACTTTGGACACAATGATTATACTAGTGCATGCCTCTTTCCTTTTGTTCTTCCCAATTCTTTTTTGTCTTTCCCATAAGACAAGCATGCAAAAAACCTTCATATTATAAGGAGATTTTTCTCCTTATTTTACTTAACTTTTGCATGAAAATCTTATGGTTTCATCTCTCTAAAATCTCTCCAAAATATTAGAAATAAATACTAAGAGTTAGTATAAATCATCTAATACTTTTCATATAATTACTAAGGGTTAGCAATATGATTTTAGGGTAATATTTGTAGTATCTAGTCTATACTACTTATATTATTTGGAGGCAAGTTCTTGGGTGCAACTTGATTGGAGGTATTCTTATTTGGATACTTAGATTATTTGGAGGATCGTCCATTTCTTATAAGCTCAAGAACAATAAGAAAGGAGTTCTTATTGTGCCCATATTTTATTTTATACCAATGTAAGAAAATACGATTTATTTACTCTTTTATTTATGTATGCCATTATATTTTATGCATGTTACATAGATCCATCTTAAATTAAATTAATAAGTAATTTGGTTAACTAATTAGAGAGTCTAATTAGAGATCTATGGACTTACATGTGGTATCAGAGCTAGCTTGTAGCATGCATGTTAATTATTGGCAATTTGACATATTATGAGATAATTTGGAAAAATTAAAAATTAAAAATAGCGGAGAAGGATATGGAAGCAAGTGGGAGTGAAAATAGAGATGTTCTTTCAATGAAATTGAAGAACATGTCACTTGGGGTCAAGAAGGGAAAGGGAAAGAGAAATCTTAATTCAAGAAAAAAAGGCAAAGGAAAAGGGAAGGCTATTGTGAATAGCAAGCCCAAAAAGTTTGTTGCCGATCAATCCAATGCCTAATGCTTTCATTGTAATGGCAAGGGGCATTGGAGGAGGAATTGTCCCAATATAAAGCGGACATTAAAGCCGGGCTTGTGACACCAAAAGGTATAATCTCCTCTACTCTCTATATGATAGACGTTAATTATGCTTGCACTTCCACTTGGGTATTAGATAGGGGATGCGGATCTCACCTTTGTAATCATTTACAGGGCCTAAGAAGCGTGCGAGCACTAGCCAAGGGTGATGTGGACTTGCGCATGAGGAATGGAGCTAGAGTAGCGGCCGTTTCCATAGGCACTTATGTTATCACCTTAGCTAGTGATTTAGATTTGTATTTGAATAATTGTTATTTTGTGCCAACTTTAACCAAGAACATTATCTCCATCTCCGCGTTAGACGCGGAAGGCTTTTGTTTTGTGATTAAGGACAATTGTTGTACTTTTTGTTTTAATGATATGGTCTATGGTAAGACCATTTCTATTGGAGGTATTTATGTTCTAAATGATGTTAATAACGTTTATCATGTAGAGAGCAAGAAGCTCAAAATGGGTGATCCTAATCAATCCTACCTTTGGCATTGTCGTTTAGGTCATATAAACGAAAGATGCATTAAGAGACTTATTTTATCAAAAGTACTTAAACCTTTTGATTTCGAATCTTATGGTATATGCGAATCTTGTCTTTTGGGCAAGATGACTCGAGCTCCTTTTACAGGAAAGGGAACGCGAGCAAGTGAGGTTTTGGCCCTCATACATACGAATGTGTGTGGACCATTAACCATCACCGCTAGAGGTGGTTATCACAACTTCATTACTTTTACCGACGACTTAAGTAGATATGGGTATGTCTACTTGATGAGGCATAAGAGTGAAGCTTTTGAGAAATTCAAAGAGTTTTAGAATGAAGTAGAAAACCAATTGGATAAGAAGATTTAAGCCCTACGATCCGAACGTGGTGGTGAATACCTAAACCATGAATTTGATTCACACCTAAAAGATTGTGGTATTGTATCACAATGGACTCCTCGTGGCACACCACAATTAAATGGCGTGGCTAAAAGGAGAAACCGAACTTTATTAGATATGGTTCGGTCCATGATGAGTCTATCAGAGCTTCCTGATTCATTTTGGGGTTTCTCCCTCTTGTCTGCTGTATTCTCACTAAATCGAAGCCCGACTAAAGCGTCTAATAAGACTCCATATGAGATATTGACGGGGAAAGTCCCTTATTTGTCATTCATGAGAATTTGGGGTTGCGAGGTGTATGTGCAAAACAAGACAAATGACAAACTCGCACCCAGATCTGAGAAATGTCTTTTTGTAGGATATCCTAAGGAAACGTGTGGATATTACTTCTACAATCATCACGAGAACAAAGTGTTTGTGGCTCGTGAAGCTGTCTTTCTAAAAAACGACTTTATTTCTAAAAGACAGAGTGAGAGAAAATTCGAACTTGACGAAGTTCGAGAGCCACAAACCGAAAATGAGGCGGAGGAGAACGTGGAGGATAACGTTCCCTCCTCTTCTTAAATGGTAATCGTTCCTAGGAGGTCATGTAGAATCAGTCATCAACCTGACCTTTACCTTGGTAACATCGAGAAGGATGGTGATTTATTGCTTTTAGAAAGTAATGAACCCACAACCTACAAGTCGGCCATCTCTAGTCCCGACTCCGCGCTTTGGCTTGAGGCCATGCAATCCGAAATGGATTCTATGTACGAGAACCAAGTATGGGACTTGGTAGATTTACCTGAGGGAGTGAGACCCCTTTAGTGTAAATGGATCTTTAAGATAAA
>JAGPOY010013714.1:0-11110 GCA_018983105.1 Silene uniflora
AATTATCATGTTCCCAGAAATTGCTGGAAATTTTGATGAAAATTAGACCCTCGGGTAGACCCGGACCCGACCCAGATCCATAGGGTCCGGGTATGGGTCTGATGATTTTGGACCCTAGTGGGTCTGGGTCGGGTATGGGTCCAACGTAGGTAGTCCGGGTCCGGGTCCGGGTCCGGGTTTGGGTAGACCCGACCCAGACCCGACCCGTTGCCATCCCTACTTTAGGTTAGAGTCTTTGTTAGTATTGTCATTTAGAAGTGTTAAATATGATTCACCATTTTGAGACTTTGAGACTTTTATTTTAGGGTTATTTAATAGGAATACTATGAACTTGAGCGCCCTTCTCAAATTACTATGACCTATTAATTAACTACGATTACTATCGACTATTGCACCCTTTTTCATAGAACAGAATAGGAATTTTTTTGACCGGTTGAAGCAGTTAAAATTTCTAAGGGGCCCACTTTTTGCCTTTTATAAGAAATTCATCCCCTTCCTCTTGTTTTCAACTGCTCTTGCTACTATATCACCATTAATCCATCAAATTTATTCAAAATTTGCTAATCTCTTTCCTCTTTTTTTAATCTCTCCTCCAAATTCGTTCTATTAATGAAAGGGGTCATCCTCTACTACTTCCATTTCTTCTGGTGGAACACTGTGCTATAAAACTAACTTTGAAAAATGTAAGAAGGATAGGCAAAAGTAAATTATACAAAAAGAGTAAAATTTAAGAAAATCTCATCTCATGGAGTGCATTACCCCCCTGTCTCATGGATATATCTTAAAACGAGGAGTGGGTTCTCTATGGTTTATTTATTGAAGCTAGAACATTCACCTCGTTACTTCCCAAGTTCCCATCAATTCTTGTCCGCTGCTACCACCTCCGACGAACTCCCGGCGACCGTCATGTCATATCATCTCCCGCAAAAAATGCGATTTTTCGGTGCGAAAGTTTCTGGTTATAGGACAAGTATAATTAATTTTATGGAATTCAATCTCATTTAAGTAGATCTACCAATTATTTTTCGAAAATTTTCAGTCAACATAAAAGAATGCGACTGAATTTTGGAAAGATAATGGAATTGAATTAAGTCGTCGGCGCCGACGGTGTTGTGGTGGCTGATATAGTGCTTGTAGGGCTGAGTGGTGGTGGTAGTCGTTGAACGTAATCTGTATTGTCGTTCAACCATACTCCGGCGATGTCTGTATTGTTGCTCTTTTCCTGCTCATACGATGTACTAATCAATTCAGGTTAAAATTTCTAAGGGTCCTGCACTTCGTTTCTGAGTTTGGGATTCGAAGATGATGAAGATGACTTGATTTCTATGTTAATTTGGTAAATGAAGTAATAAGTTAGAGTAGGTTTTGTTAAAAAGTGTGTTTTAAACAAAGGAAACCTATTATTCCGATTTCCCTTCCACTTATTCTAGTACGAGGCAAAGGGTGCAATAGTCGATAGTAATCGTAGTTAATTAAAAGGTCATAGTAATTTGAGAAGGGCACCCATAGTTCGTACTATTTTTATTAAATAACCCTTTATTTTATGTATGAAGAATTTGAGACTTTTGTTTTATGTAAAAGATTTGTTTGTTCAATTTTGTCGAATTTCCATTTGATGCATTTCTTAATTCCCGCAATAGCGGTCGACAAGAGAATTGATTCCCGCTTTGCGGTCGACAAGAGCTTGTATTCCCGCTTTGCGGTCGACGATATATGTGTTTTTTGTAGGGCTTTGCGGTTTGTAATGTGGTGTTTTGAAACAATTGCAAATACGCAATCGGGCACCGCAGAAGCAGGCAGTAGCTGCTAGTGCTGTCATCAGTCCTGACGAAAATTCCGTCAGTAATGCACATCTACTGACGGAAATTCCGTCAGGGGCATATAAATCCAGATTGTTTATGGCATGCCACGTCATGATATTACTGACGGAATATCCGTCAGTAGTTGTGTATCATTGACGGAAAATCCGTCAGGACCCCTATCCATATCTGCCACCTGGTATGCCACGTCATGACGGACCTGACGGCAATTCCGTCAGGATTATTCTGGTACTGACGGATATTCCGTCAGGTGGTGGCTCATACCAGGCCACCATCTGGATTGCCACGTCATGACTGTCCTGACGGAATTTCCATCAGGACTATTATGGTACTGACGGATATTCCGTCAAGGCGTGGAAATTAGTGACGAAATAAGCTGACGAAAATTCCGTCAGGAATGCCGATTACTGACGGAATTTGGGCGTTTCTGACGGATTTTTTCCGTCAGTTTCCCGCGTTTATGTTGTAGTGTCCTCGCCATAACCTTTTACTAGTATCGCAGTCCCTGAAAAGATGTTCCAGAGTCTTTAACTATCTATCCCCTGTACATAGAATGCAGTGATTTTCCCAATTAAAGCCTCTTCTTTCAAATTCACTACCAATGGGTAATATTGGTAGTGAATTAGTGATTGTCTTCCAAATAATAATTCTCCAACTGCTGGGCCCAGGTAATTTTCACAGTTTCGATTTGCAGAACAAGGATTTCCTCATGCAGATTCTTTCCTTATCAGATCTCGTTCCTTTTTCTCTCAAAGAAGTCATCAAAGGCAATACCATACCCACTCTTAACCGGGAAAATGCCCGAGCTCGTATGCAGCCAAAAGACTTCATCATTTGTTTGGTTTTGTCTAATCGGAATTGCTAGGATTTTGTTACTCCACTCCTCCGAAAAGATCATTTTTATTAACTCCTCATTCCATCCCCCTCTATTTAGACATAGGTCTTTTATACGAAGGTCCTTTAGGAAGTGGAATTCCGGACTCAAGAAACATTCTTTTGGTTCCGGCTTCATGACATCCACCCAGTTAATATTCCAAATATTTAAGTTTGAATCCACTCCCGGTTTCCAGCCAATATTATCCTGCACCAATGACATTCCGTATAGGATACTCTTTACGCCCCAGGATTCATAGGTCCTATGCCTACTCCTTCCTTCCAAAGATAGCTGACCCTTTCCAAGGATTTTTTCTCGAAAAATGTTTCCAAAGAGTGAACTATCCCTGGAAACTAGCCTCCATGCATGCTTTGCTAGCAAAGCCTTATTCAGGCACCCAATACTTCTAATGCCAAGACCACCCCTACATTTCGGCAGACTTGTAAAGTTTTTACTACACCAGTGAAGAGTTCGATCTGATTTACATCCAGCCCACCAAAAATGTGTCAACAAGAAGTTAATCTTATTTGACACACTTACCGGTATCTTAAATACCGATAGAAAGTAGTTTGAAATATTTGTCAGGACAGAAGAGATCAGTGTCAGCCTTCCTGCTGGTGATAGAAAAACCCCATTCCACGACGAGATGCGCTTTAGAACATTCTCAATCAGGCCCTTGAAAATGTCTCTTTTTGTACCTTGAAACTCAGTGGGCATCCCTAGATATTTGCCAAATCCTTTATTGTGTTTCGCTTTAAGTTTCCTTAGTGACAATTGAACCGTTCTCAATTTTGTGCTAGGACCGAAGATGATACTTGATTTCTCCTCATTAATAACTTGACCTGAAGCCTCACAATTCCCGTCAAGAATTTGTTTAAGATGATCCAAAGAGTTACCTTTATCGTGAAGAAAGAAAACCGAATCATCCGCAAAGAAGAGGTGGGTTAGGGGCTTAGCCTCTTTACTCATCGTAATGCCTTTAAAAGATCCAATTCTTTGAGCATGATCCACATTACTTGATAAGACTTCCATACATAAAATAAAGAGGTAGGGTGATAAAGGATCCCCTTGTCTCAAACCACAAAATGGTTGAAAACGTCTTAAAGGTGCTCCATTGACCAAGACCTCATAGGTAACAGTTGTGACACAACGCATGATCAGATTAACAAACTTACTTGGGAATCCACTTCTATAAAGAACCGCTTCCAGAAATTCCCATGTTACCCGGTCATAGGCCTTGCTCATGTCAGCTTTAAAAGCGAACTTACCATGTTGACCCTTCCTATGAGAGTTAATCTTATGGATAGCCTCATGTGCAATCAAAATATTGTCACTAATATGCCTTCCCCTAATGAAGGCATTCTGGTTTTCCCCCACCAGGTAACCCATGACTTTTCCCATACGGTTTGCTATGCACTTCATAATAATGCGTATGAAAACATTGCATAAGCTAATAGGCCTGTAGTCCTTTACCTCTTCCGGATTATCCGTTTTAGGGATTAAAGCAATGAAGGTTTTATTTGCTTCCGTTAAGACTCTGCCAGAATTTAGGATTGATAATGCCGCCTTCGTAAAATCCCTTTTAACAAAATGCCAGCACTTCTGATAAAAAATTGCTGGGATTCCATCAGGTCCTGGGGATTTCATCGGGCCCATTTGAAAGACAGCTTTTCGAACTTCCTTGGCCGTAAAAGGTTTTCCCAAACAATCCGCATCGTCACTTGAGATCCTTCGGTGACAGTTTCTCAGAAGTTTTTCATGGAGAAATTCTCTCCTTTCAGGACTTACTCGATTTTGTGCCGAGTAAATCCCTTGGAAATAAATTTGAAAAGAATTACGAACTTTTTCACTATCATAGCTCCATTCTCCATTTTCGTCTTTTAGGCCAAGAATAAAATTTCGCCCCGCTCTTCCTTTAACCCAATTAAAAAAGTATTTTGTGCATGTATCTCCATCTATAACCCACTTTATCTTTGCTCTCTGCTTCCAATATATTGCGACAACCCTTGCAAAATTCCTAACTTCCTCATTTACTTCATCATACTCCTTCTCTTGACCACTATTAATAGCTATTTCCATACCCTCTTCTAATCTTCTATCAAAATCCTCCCATTTCCTATTCCATTGTTTCCTTTTATCAAGAGCCCATTTTTTAACACGTTGTCGGACCAGATTCAGCTTTCTCTGAACTTGAAAAGCCGGTTTTTCAATAAAATGAGTATTCCACGCCTCGTGAATAACTTGTAGGCATTCCTTATGATCTAAAACCCAAGCATCCATCTTATACGGTTTTTTCTCCGTATTCTTTATGAGATTTACATCCACTTCAATAGGAGTGTGATCCGAAATTTGGTTTGGGTAATGTTTGAGAGCCGTGTCAGGAAACATGTTAAACCAATCTCTTGAACCCATGGCCTTATCAATTCTTTCATAAACTCTTCTTGCCCCTTTCCGGTTGTTGCACCATGTAAACCTTGGGCCTTTGAACGGTATGTCAAGTAATTCATTAATTTCCGACCTTCCAATTATTAAACTCATATGCCCCTTGTATTTGTGCTCTACTTTGACTTTGTTTATCACATGAAAATTCTACTTGGTTGAAGTCCCCTATAATGAGATAAGGATGTTCTAAACTTTCCAACACTTCTTCTAACTCACATAACACATCTCCCCTACTTGAATATATACATGGGGCACCATAAAAACACACCAAATACCAAAGCAAACCATTATATTTCTCCACTAGGAGTACCATAAAGTTGTTACAAGACAAAATGAAGCTCATCTTAGCTTCCTTTCTCCACCCCACCCACAAACCTCCAGCCGCCCCATTAGCATCAACACCCGCTGTCATACAAAAACCAAGCGATCTAAACATTGGGCTTATAGTACTTGCCTTACATTTCGTTTCAATTAAGAAAATAAAATCATAAAACTTATTACTAACTAGCGCTCTTATTTTAGGAATTGTAGGGTCGAGCGGATTATTTAGTCCCCTACAATTCCACACAAGTCCACTCATGGCGAACTTGGAGGTTGTGATGGTCCAACCTCCGTAAAACCCTTTTCCAGCTCTTCAGAAAACGAATCAGATGATTCCACCATTTCAGAATCCACAATCTTAATGTGGAAAGCTCCTACCTTTGCCTCATTTTTCTTCTTCTTCTTTTCAGAACCAGCCTCATGAATACCCTTCCCCCAGCAGGCCCTTTTTGATAGCTGCATAAGATACACCCTGGCTTTCTCCAGGGATAGAGGAGGTTGTGATGGCCCAACCTCCGCAAAACCAGCTTGTTCTTTCACAGACGAGGAGTCACTTGACTCCACCAAAACCACATCAGCCACTGAAAGATAAGAGTCACAGTTCCTTGCATTAACCTGCCTGCCACGGATACCAGCTCCAACACATCTTCTTTTTGCAAGTTTAATAAGAAAAATGTTTTCTTGTTCAATATAATTGACAACCTCACTGGGAACAAGAGACTCATTCACTTGAATACAGCACTTCCTCTTTCTAGCATTCATAATAGCATCCTTACAAATCCATCCCATTTCAGATTCATGGTAGAGATCAGCCATAAAACCATCAGAGGGACTCATTTGATCATTCAATACCCCATCAGATATAGAAGTCGCCACAAACTCACTAGTCACCCGAATATAGCTATCAGTATCAACATTTTTCAGATATTCAACATAAATTACTGAAATAGTTTCCCCAGCACTACGAAAATCATTACTAAAATTCTTCACCTCAGATTGTTCTTTAGCGGCATCAATTTCCATAACCTCTTTCATTGAGCTAGAAGAGTGAGTAATTTCAGCTGATTGTTGTATAGTTTCACCACACGCATTTCCCCCTCGTTTCTTTGGTTGAAGCAGTGGCCCCATAAAAGGTTGAAAACCTTTCTCAAACTTTGTACCAGGATAAATTTTTCTATCAACACAAGGCTGTTGATTAATCTTTTCATCCTGCCCCATTCTAAAACGTCGCTTATTTGAAGATGGTACATGTGAATTTACTCTCAAATCCAGTTTAACCATCAAAAAATTGTCTTCGGCTTGTAAAATAGGAAAACCTCTAGCTAGAACTTCAGACATGAGCTTGTCAATGCTAGATCTTATTTTTTCCTCCGTTTCACAACACCCATTTATCTTGTGACCAAGTTGCCCACATCGTACACAAAACTTAATTATATCCTCATACTTGAATTGCACCCATAACAAAGATCCATCATGAAGAGCTAGATAAAATCCGAGAATTAAAGGTTTATCAAGATGTACCAGCACCCTAATTCGCAAGTAGTCATTTTGTGGACAATTATCAAAATTACTCACTGAGAATTTCTCTTCAAACATACTCTCTACCAAAGCCGCAATGTGATTATTAAGAAATTCAAAAGGGAGACCATATACTCTAACCCAAACCTTAGCATCTCTGAAAACTATTGATTGGGGAGAAGTGTTCGGCAACCAATCTCTAAATAGCATCAGGGCACCGTCGAAAAAAGCAATACTCCTTTCAACCAATCTCTAAATACTATAACTCAAAGTCTACAAAACGTTAACTAACAACTTTATACTAATGGTGCATATAATTAATACAAACCGAGAATATTATTAGAGTAGGTCTCTTTTAAAACGATCTTCTCTTAAGACAAGAAAATGTCAACATTTTTCAATAGAATGTAACCAGTTAGTCATAAAATTTTATAAATAAAGTTGTACGAGAAACATTTTATCAGAAAATATTTACATTTAATCGTAAAATGAATTCAAGTAATTTACTGTCCTACTAATACTAATACCATAGCTAGTATTTTAGTTACCTTAAGTTTATCTACCATAAAAGCAGGGGAAACAATGTGCCTTTGGTGATACCAAGAGTCACCATTTGCCATAAGTAATCCATTGCCTAGGAAATGTTTTGATCCTTGTTGTTGTAGCCATGTCTTACCCGTCACATTGTTGTATTTCGTCACAAACTCCTTTATTAGATCCGGATCAGTTAGACACATTCGTGGTTCGACACCATGCCAATAGATGTACCTCTTTCCTGAAATAATTAACAATGCAATTATAAAATTAAATTCTCGACATTTTGTTCAATTACTTGTATTAAGTGAATTGAAATCAATTGAACCAAATTTACCGTATTTACGAGACCAGAGGAGGTGATGTGGAATAAGGCGGGAGACGATGTCATGGGATATGGTAGGCATATCCAAGGAAGCAGAAGGCGCAACAAGAGAAGCGACGTCTAAGAGATTTCCTAGAAACGGCCGGGGTTTAGGCCCATGCACCCCTTGTTTTTCCATGATTTTCTTGATTCGTCTAGGACTTAACCAATAAAATGAGACGGTTTCATAACTTAATTTAGCGAACCAACTCGAAAGTATGATTATAAAAGTTGTTATAATAACTAAGAACATTGTTTTAGTGATGGTTGCAAGTGAGAAAGAGATGGAGGAGATATTATTTCCAATAATTTGCACAAAATTATCTGTGTGTGTATATATGGGTTATACACTAGCAAGTGAGTTGGCTCGTTTAATTGGAAATGAATCACTTGAAATTCTAACAAAAATGGCAGAAAATATGGTTTGTTTGGTAGAATATTTATTCAATAAGTCTCCCTTATAACGGGTGTTAATGAGACGAGACAACTCGCGAGCAACTCGAGATCGCCTCGATCAAAGCTCGGCTCGTGCGAGATCGGCTCGAGAGCTTGGGCTCGGCTCGAGAGCTTAGCGAGTCAACCCGAGCAAAAGCTGGCTCGACTCGAAAAGATCGTGAGCGACTCGAACTTGTGCGATTATAGAAGATGCTTATATTTTTTAAAAAAAATTATTATGATTATAGTTTTGTATCACATATATCAAATGTCTCACCGCTTTGCCAAATATTTTTACATTTAACCTTCGAGCCTTGTTATTGAAAATATCGGAAGAAAAAAAAATCGAAATATTAACCATTATACATAGGCTCGATTTGAGCTCGAGTTTGGCGGTTGGAGAAAGACGAAGTTTATACGGTTTGAAGTGCTTACAAAATGCTTGCCGGTGATTTGGGAGACATGGAGGGTGGTTCGGATTGGGACAGAGGGAGGTGGCTTTGGAATCGACTCTGGAAAATATCGGTTTGACCCCGTGTGAAGCTCTTCTTCTGAGAGTTGTGTAGCGAAGCTTTGGCAACGAGAGCAAACATCGTTGCGCGAGTTGGAGGCGAGTACTCTTTTTGTATGTTTTTTCATTCTTCTATAGAGTGGAGTCTTCATTTGTTTCGTGACTGTGGGGTGGCAAATTGGGTGTGGGACGGGCTGAGTATTAAGACGGTGACATGAGGAAGGGAAGGTGATGTCAAAGAATGGATTGAATCGTGTTGGAAGGATATGGATGAGGCTGAGTGTGTGAAGCTATTGGTGGGATGTTGGACGGTTTGGGAGGATCGGAATAAGGTCATCTTTGACAATATCCCGGTCGATCCGGAGAGCATTATTCGACGGGCAAGTGATGTGATACATGAAGGAGTGGGGGATAGGGTCGAGGAGTAGAAGCGGGCACGTCGCGGTGGGCAACTGGGGGGCGGTGAGGAGAAGGAGGAGGAGGGGTGGAGACCTGCGAGTGAGGGGTACGCTAAAGTCAATGTGGATGCGGGTGTGAATGAGGGGGAGGGCGTCGGGACCGGTATTGTATGTCGGGATACGAGAGGGTTTGTGTTATGGGGTATGTCTATCGTCTGTGCCCAAAGCTGGGATGTCCCTTTTGCTGAAGCTGTAGCTGTGCTGGATGGATTAGAAGAAGCGAAATTAAGAGGCATACAAAAGGTGGAAGTGGAGAGTGATTGCTTGCAGGTTATTGAAGCCATTCGGGATAGAAAGACAGGAAGGAGCATGTTCGCGCTGCTTATTGATGATATCGTTAATTTAAGTCTGCAATTTTGTTTTGTTATTTGGTTACATGTAGGACGTATTCATAATTGTGTACCCCATGATCTTGCACACTGTGTTCCACGTACTATAGGCAAAGTCGTATGGAAGGGCGTATTACCACCATCGGCGAAGGCGGCTGTTATCTTTGATCGTTTATTAATTAATTAATTCATGCCTTCGGGCTTTCCTTTCAAAAAAAAAAAAGAAAGAAAGGAGACCAAGTGAAAAGAAATATATCAATATCATAATAATATATTCTCTCCATGTCTCCATTTCATTTTCGTTGTTCATTTTTCTCTAATTTTTTTTCCAAAATAATTATCTTCTTTCTATATTTAATTTAATAAAGTGAATAAATTACCAATATTGCTCATAATCTTTTAACTACCTTTCTCTTTATCAAAGTGACATTGTCACCATTCATTCTTTTTAGGGTTTTTTGTCAAAAGCTACCTAAGATTTGTCTCACTTGCAAATACACTTCCTATCATTTTATTTTTTGCAAGACACTACCTTTAATTTATTAAATTTTGTTGAAAACTACCAAAACCCATTTTCCGGCCAAATTTTGGTCAAACTCTGACATTGACTTTGTTTACTTCGTGGGAACTGTCTTTTTTTACCCTTTCATTCTGTTTTCCCTTGAAAAAATTCAACAGCCCTCTCTTCCCTACTCTTTCTTTTTCCTGAATGAGTAAATGATGATCATGGTTGGGAAAGTAGATGAAGTAAAGTAAAAGAGGAGAAAGAGAAAAATAGGCATGGGGACCAGGGGCGGTTCTAGGGTTCAGTGGACGGGGGTGCGTAAAAAGTTTGAACAATGAAATATCGAGTTATATGAAAAAAAAAAATATTGTTTAGTTGGATAAAATGTATGATATATAACATTAAATAAAAATTGTTCAATAAAAGGATAGAACCCATGACCTCTTAAGTGGGAAATAGTCATAATAACCACTAGACCCACACAACTAATGTGCTCCTCTACTAAAACATATTGTAATTATTTTTCGGGATAGGGGATGCAGATGCACCCCCTGCACCCACGCAAAAAACGCCACTGATGGGGACTATGGTAAAAGAGGAATTAAGGAGAAAAAAAAGCTGAGAAAATAAGAGAGTTCCCAAGGTCAATGCCGAGTTTGACCAAAATTTGGCCGGAAAATAAGTTTTGGTAGTTTTTAACAAAACTTAAAAATTAAAGGTAGTGTCTTGTAAAAAATAAAATGATAGGTAGTGTATTTGGAAGTAAGTCAAATCTTAGGTAGTTTTTGACAAAAAAAACCTTTTTTTAATTGAAAGAGTAGCATTGTTAATTGACAACTATTCTCTTTGAATTATTCCTCACTCAAATTCCAATATGATATCATAACCAGTCGCATTTGAAGCCTAAAAGAACAATAATTCCACTTTCTGGCACTGGCCCATAATTAATCAGCGATGCCCACTGGTGGAATTTTACATGTAAGGATTTTAGTTAGCTCT
>JAGPOY010013720.1:0-10562 GCA_018983105.1 Silene uniflora
TCAATCTATACCATCCTTTCGGATGAAAATGGTAACGAAAATCAACGATTTCAATTACCAAGAAGCATGCATAAAGACATAAAGTAATGACAACAACAAGAAACTCTCAAAATCACATAGAAATGAGTGTCTCTTAACTCTTAAGAGCCCAATTGCCCAAACAAAGAAAAGAAGAATAGTATAGTATAAAATAAAATAAACACTTGATCTGAAATTATAATCACAAAAACTGCTAAAGGAGAAACAATGAGATCCGGGCTCCAAATGCAAACGAAAGAAGAAAACAGTTGTTAAAATATCACTTTTACATTTCTAGTATCAACAATGATTTAGCACAATTAAATTGAAGATAATACTTGAAATATTGCTCCGTAATCCTTAATTTAACCCTTCTTTTAACTAAGACATGAGACTTTAAAAATACTCTTCTAGGCTAAAATGGAGAGTAAATTAAAGTCTAGTTTTTTTAAGAAGGTGAAAATCAAGGAAGAAATCTGAAAATTTTTCAATTAAAGGACTAAAATAAGAAAAGAAATCTATATAATCATAGATAATAGATAAGGAAGAAGGAGATTATCAATGAATATATAAAAAAAAGGATGAAGAAGATTGCTAGTTGAGTGTCTGGGAAGAGAGGGGAGGAAAGTTTCAGATCTCAAATTCAAGGAATTTGAGAGAGAATAATTGGGGCTTTTAGTTGAATTTTAGGCTCCACCAGTAGTTAATTAACCACTTTACTCTAATATTTGTATTATTCAAAATTGTTGGTCTTCATGTATGATTGTACGAGTCTATGAGAAGACATTTGCCTATCTATCTACAATTGAGAAATGTTAAATCATGAGAAGACATTTGCCTCATTTTAACAGAATTGGGGATAAATAAACCTACTCCGTAATATACACACAACTATGGTGTAGAGGAGCGGTACAGACGGCGGTGAGTGGTTCGGCGAATATGGTTTTCATGGACAAGCTAAAATTGGGTGTTAACTGTAAAGGGAGAGGGGAATCTGAAGTGTATTGGGCCGTTTAATGTTATGGTTTAGGAGATGAACAATACTTTTATATCGGTTATGCATAAATCAATGGCACCAAATTTTGAACATCGGTTTTCAAAATAAACCAATGTTAATAAAAAAGCCTACATTCAATTGACATCAGTTTTTGAAAGAACTGATGTGGCGATGTCAATTACGAACATTTACATCATTTAAACCAAAGATAATGTTATTGTGGCGATGTCAATAGGACTTTTTCTACCAGTGCTTGATGTTCAGTACTTGTATTGATAATATTTCTTCTTACAAACAAACCAAGTGAGTTTAGTGTGGACTGTGGACGAGTGAAGGTTTATATATTGATCTCTTAGATCTTAATCCTGAGTTAGTTCAGGGGTTCTACCACTATACATGGGAGCAAATTTTTTAAACCAGTTGTTTACCTTTTCGTAAGAATCATATTTCTATATACTCCCTCCATATCATACAAATGATTACACTTGCCTATTTCGGCCGTACCATACAAATAGTTACATACCATAAATAGTCTGTTTTTGACTCTTATACCCTTAGTGGGCCAATGCATCCACCCAACTATTAACCCATTAATCCCATTCATTATACCCACAACCCAACATTTAATCCAATAATCCTACCCACATTCCATATTTGCCCTTACTTTTACCCTCTTTTTTAAAAACCGTTTTTTTCACATGTAACCATTTGTATGGTATGGAGGGAGTATCAGATATGACCCATGTATAGAAACTTTTCGCTCAATCGACTTGCACATCCTCAAAACATCCATATCGACCATATGATCTCTCATTAATATTCCCAAACATATCAACCAATTAAGAGTTAGTCTTCCTTAAGACAAATCATTTTCATCTGAAATAATAAGACGAGGTTTCGAGACTATTTTACAGTCAAATATGACCACTTTTTAGGAAAAAAAAAGTTACCAAATAATTATGGTTACACACTTGACCATCAAGTAGTCACAAAATCCCGTCATATTACTTCACACGTAAATCACTCGTCTGTAACAAGAATCTGAGACCAATTAATGTCGTACCACCATATCTAATTATTACCACCCAATTCCTCACGTTCATGTATGTGTATACCTCATAGAATACCCGTGATTTTTTCTCTTAATTTACCATATATTGCCCGGTGAAATCACATTGTAACGGATATAATTTATTTGTCCTCAATTTCACGTGATTGACCACCCATTTATTTTGCATCCAACGTAACAAAAACTTACATATTACATACTACATATTAAGCCTTTCCATTTCCATACTCTACATTACATTATCGATTTATTCCGCCCTAAAAAATAACACCGATATAGGTAAAATAAATCCTTATGTATGGATGCATTATGGAGTTTAGAGGATAAATGGAAAATATCCACTCAAAAAGCCGTGGTGTTACTTGTTTGTACCGCGGTATTGGTCACTCTAGCATGCACGACTGTTATAATAGTGGTTTTTCGGAAAAAGGGTCAAAGAAATAGGATTGCGAACCTTGATTCGGACAACGAGAGTGAATCATCGTCGTTGATCATTTACGAGGAGCGAAATTCTTGTACAAGATGCACATTTTATGTGAAGAATGTGATTGTTGGTTCAGCTTGTTGGAGCATGGCTAATAAGTGGAGTAGTGATGATTTTATGGCCAAGTGTGTGAGGTTTTCGGGTTGTTTGGGCTCGAAATTGCCACCGGTTTGGCAACGGCCTATATTAATGGGCCGAAAGTGCGAGTTTTTGAAAACTAGTGGGCTTATTTTGTATGATGAGAGGGGTAGGCCACTTCCTCACCATCATCCTCCTCAACAAGAAGAAGAATCCGAAAATGCAGGTTTTCGTAACCACGTGAGTCATTTTACTTTATTTTTTATTTTATTTTTATCATAATTCAATACCAAAAATAGAGAATTTTTATGCCATTTGTATATCTCGTAATCCAAACATCAAATTGATTATCGACACCCAATAATTTTCATCGATAGTAGTTTTTTTCGGCAATGACAAATTTATACTATATTAAATTTTCTCTAATTCTAATAGAGATTCGAAATATTAGGTTGGACAACTGACGGAGAACTACCATGGTATACAAGAAGGTGAAGAGATTGAAGGTTGCAATGCTATGCTGAAGGACTTTTTGTGATGCCTTTCGAGATTGTAGGAGACTATCATGAAGTAGCGGCTTGTGTATTCTGTAAGATGTCGGAATTAAGTGCATTTTATGATTTGTGTATTCCGGAATATAACCTACTAATCTCATGTACAAGTAAATGTTATGATCGAACTGTTGGATGTTTCGATGTTTGTGTCGTAAGATAAGATTAGAGCGATCTCCACAAAGCTATACCAAAGCCTTTCTATCTCGTTCTAGACTCGAACTTGGTCATTTGTGCCAAAAAAAAAAAAAATTGAGTCCAGTTAGCGGGTTAACCGTCTTCAACAATGGAGTACAAAATCTTTACCCATATTTTACTACTTGCAAGAGTTGCAACGGAACAACTACTACTATTATCCCAGCTTCAAGAACTCCGACCTATATTGAGGTAAAGGGGTCATATAGTCATACCCGTATATAAACAAGCACATGACCTTTACGGCTTTACCTATATGCTAAACCTTCCAAAAATACTGACGAATAAGAAAATGCTTCGAAAAATGCATTGGCCAATTATTCCTAGAAATCTAGAATGACATGTAAAAGAAAAAAAAAATCCCGTCTCTTGATAGAAAAACAGCTAAACCTCGTACAATAATTCGGAACATAACGAACTAAAACCTCTTTATTCCTTTTGTTGTCTTCGGCACTTGTAAAGCGATTACAAATGTCCAAGAGCATAGCAAAATTTGTAGAGGTAAATGACAAGCAAACAACACAAAGCTCTTTCAGCAAGACTCAATGGAGACGAATAATTCCGAAAATAACAATTAGGATGACCACTCCAGAAGTTTTGAAGGCTTACTGTAAGAACTCTCGAGGATCGGTAACATATCCTGTAAGGGCTGAAGCTGCGGCCGTGTAAGGAGATGCTAGATATATCTGCCCTTCCCTGTGCCCCATTCTACCCGGGAAGTTCCTATTTGTTGTCGAGACACAAACCTGCAATAATCATTTACGAAGAGACCACTTAGTTGACGGCAATATGGAATTCTAGCAACTAGAATCAACAAGCCTTTATAAATAGACTCGAAAAGGAAAAACTGCACGTCTTTCTGGTAAGTAAGGCATACGTGAAAAGAGAGAGAAACTATGGCTGGCTATAATAGTCAAGGCCATAATGAATACCAAAGAGTTGTTAATAGCTGCGATTCTGTAACTTACCATTGGTTCATTCATACGAGCATAAGTGTCTCTAGGGCCACCAAGACAGGCTCCGCAACCAGGACTTCCCGGTGTGTCGCACCCAGCTTCTTCAAATATCTGGGCGCATGTCTTACCGCCTGAACCAGGCACAGGCAGAGTGTATACATCCATCCACACCTACACAATTTGTCAACATAGAAGTATCGAGTCAACATAATTGGCACGTACAGAAAAGTGTCCGATTCACCGTGTATTTAGGCTTCAGGAATATACAAACCTTCTGGGTGGCTGGCACCAGGAAAGTGGGGACTTTGACCTTTTTGCCCTGCAGAATATTTGACGGCTTAAGGATTAGAGCTCAAGTTTTGAAATAAACTCAAAGACCCCAAGAACATTGAAGGAATTAATCAACAGAAGTAGAATAAGTGAGTCTGGACTTGAAGGTGCAATAACATCCAAGAATAAGATTACAGTCGCGAAAAGAAAAGATACACTGAACTTTGTTCACATGAAGAAACAGAAATAAGTGTGAAGTATTATATGGATGACATTATGACAGTATAAAAGTGATAACATCTTACCGCAGCTAGGAACAGTTTGGCTACAGCGAGAAAATCTTCTGTCTTCCCACCAGTACAAGAGCCAATATAAACTCTGTCAATTTTGACATCTTTGCATTCTCGGGCTAATGCACGATTATCAGGAGAGTGAGGCTGCAAAAAGAAAAGTAACTATGAATTTAATGTCTTCTTAATAGAATGAACACACACGGTATGAAGAGTTTAGTTTCTCATGACTCTATTAGTCTATTTACCTTAGCAACAAGAGGTTCCAGCTTTGAGACATCAAACCGGTACTCAGACAGATACCTGAAATTCAAGAAGAAATCAGAAAAGTAATTTTCAAGGAGAAAACTATAATCATCAGACATCAGCAGCCAAGCATAACCTATTCTCAAAAGGGAGAACAAAAGGAGATTTATTCAACTGGCATTATTACACAACTTTATATGAGACAGTCTTACATGTGAGACCAACCAATTGCCTATATAACTAAATGAGAGTTACGTGAGTATTTAGGTTTGTCTCGCATGTAAGACCATCTCATACAAGACTTACTGTCTTATCTATATTAAAAGTGCGATACTGGCGTTGCAAAGCTTCAATTACAGCCAACACACATATGAACAGCATTCAATGGTATGGTATTTTAAAATACAACTCCTGAAAACATCTACTCGGAGCACAAATCAATAATTTTGTGAAGATACCTTGCTTGGCTATCACTGTAAACAGGTTCATAAGGAAGAGTGGTCTTGTCCTGCATAAAGGATACACAAAGAAGCCAAAAACACAAATTTTAGATACATACTTTGAACAATATCCGATCAAAATAATACAGTATATTACAAAAGATGATTGATAGGCAAACAAGAAAACAAAGAGACAGAAATGGGTGTCAATTATTATCTCACTTCGCGGCAAGAAAGATAATACAAAGGATACCAATAAACAATCAAAGTTACGAGTACAAACCTCAAGATACTTGTATGTGGTACTATCGACAGGGACAACACCATTCTTTCCTCCAGCTTCCACAACCATATTGCAAAGAGTCATCCTGTCTTCCATCTGAGCACAGAGGTAAGGGTGACAGTGAAATGCGTGTTATTGTTAATTGTTAAGCAATCACATCAAGGGAGTAATTTCCATCTACAGTGGGTAGTTAAAAAACGGAGACACACTAGCACTCCCACTGGTTCAGGAACAAACAATATGTGCGAGCTTTTAACCAAGAAATTGGTAAAATAAAAACAGATAATGGATACTCAACTGTCAAACTTTCAATCGTAGATCCAACAAATTCCATTGCTTTGTATGTTGCACCAGCCACAGATATTTCACCAATTATCTGTAAGCCATTTTAGACAAGGAGGGAACCATTAATACATGGCTAATGTCTACGATTAATTGATAGATACAAAGGAACCAAGCAAAAACTCACTTGCAAAATCAAATCCTTTGCGAGCAAGTAATCGGGCATTTCTCCGTCCAAAACAAATCTTAAAGTCGGCGGAACCTAGAGAATTGCGTGGTGATTAATATCGTTAGCTTATAGATACAAATGGTAACTCTGAATGGGAAAAAAAAAAACGTAACAATCATGAAGCCCGTTAAGGATAAGCAAAAAGGCCTTGCATATGATCATAGCTAAGAAACATAAGGCCTGCAAAGGTCACTGACTGCTTAACTTGTATTCAAAAATCTAGGAATAATGAAGACTTATACAAGAGGTTTCATAGCATCAACTTTCAATCGTTTGCTTGTTTCAGCAGTTGATGACAGCAGCGCCACTTGGGCAGTTCAAACAAAACAACCTTACCCTCTATTGTAAACACATAGAGGCTGTTCTCGCCTTAGGATGACCCATAATGAAATTTGCATGGAGAGTTAGCATAACATAGGCACATCACACACATACCAAAAAAATAAAAATTAAAAAATAAAACAACAGAATCACTTTGATGTACACAGCTAAAATTAAGTGGGAGTATCTTCCTAACCTTCAGCAATATTTTACCAGTGCCCAGAACAAAACCAGCATCAGTGTTTCCTATTCCAGAAGCAAATTGCCCAAATGCTCCAGCATTACAAGTATGAGAGTCAGTCCCCAGTAAGACCTAAGAAGCAAGGAAATGTAGCATTATGCGATTCACAACATCCAAATAACTTATATACCACTGAACCAATTGTAAAATTAAAGAGAACACGCACCTCTCCTGGCCTACAGTGTCCCTCTTGTGCAAGAGCTACATGACAAACTCCTTTATATTCAGGATTTACCTGCAAAAACAACAAAAGTTTATAAGCTTGTAATTCCTAAACAAAGAATACAAGAACTGACAGCACAAAGACAGCACCTTAAAATCTGAACGATCTGTTATATCATAGAAATATTTGATATTTTGCTCCTTCACAAAGTCTCTCAAGATGTCAACATTGCGGTTTGCACGTTCATCACTAGTGAAAATATAGTGATCAGGAATAATGACAACCTTTTCCCGGTCCCACACCTGCAATTTCAGAACACCAAGTTTACCAATATGGACACAATTACACAATTACACAAGTAAACTTAATTCCAGAATGAACTCAGCTCAATAGGATTTACGAGTACTATGACTCATTTCAAATTTATCTCGGCATTAGTTATCTCAAAACACAGCATACATATATGCACTGCCACGACAATTGAAGGATGTTTTGGTTTTGAGAATGTAATCTCAGAATGCTATTTGAAACGAGTGGTCGAGTCTATTCCAATTAACATACAACTAAGCAATCATAATTAGTAGGTATCATATACAATGAGTCCAATTGACTTAACATTTTTGTTGTTTTACAGCATCTTTGGGTAAGCGTACTCTGTTGAAAGCTCGTGTATGAGCACTTGTAAGTTATTAACGTGGGCTCCCATATGAAATTTTCCCCACAAACCCATTAAATTAGATGTCAAACATACACGATAAGTTATATACTCTCTTCGACTCTTTTGGTTCTTTACATTTTTATTTATTGGTGAGGAGTCTTCTGATTAAACGTAAAGAATATACTGAATCGGAGGAAGTACATCTTTAAATCAAATGACTGAAACTGAGCTAAAGGGTTTATTACTCTATGTACAAAATTTCTCACAGAGATAACAAATATGTGACCATGAAAATAAATGCTTTCAATCACATTCACTAAAGGCTAAAAAGTTATATGACATACATACCTTGGCATTCTTTCCAAATTCCTTCTTGAAGATACCTATAGAACCAGGTCCACAAACATCATGGGTCATCAAAACATCAACATTGACCCAAACATTATCACCCGGTGCTAGCTGGGATCTCTCTGCACCCTTAGCCAATATCTTCTCAGTCATTGTCATCACATTTTTAACCTAATTTTAATGGATCATGCAAAGCAGAAATACGTTGAATTTCAGCAACCAACCAAAAGAAGAGGTCTGAGAAAAGAGGCCAAAAAAATCAAAAGTATGAAATCAAATTTCAGAACAGAATTGTACCGAGCCAGTTGTTGAAGGCTTTCGCTCTGTCTGTTGTGGACTCATGACCGAAACTATATTTTTTGACCTAGTTCTCCCCCATTTTGAGGATGAAAACTGAGAGCGACTGGAGCAAGAGGAAGGAAAAGCAGAGAGACTGACATCCTTGATGCGCAAAAAAAGAAAAATTAGTAAATGCAAATAACATAACTACGTGGCAATTTCATTAGAAGCAAGATGAAACACCCTAACCTTATGAAGGAAAGAAGAGGGTGTGGAAGAAATAGCCGAGGAAGCCGCCATTTTTTAATAAGCAATGTCACCAGAAATTGTTTGGTTCAATACTTCAATGCTCTACTCGAAACTTGATGCTGCAAAATTATGGTGGCAACTAAATATTAGTCTACTTCACTTGCATTGGGTATTTGGATGTAAATGCAAAAAAGTCAGTTCCCATATAAACATTTCTCGCTTTTTCCTAAAACATTTGCTTCTCCTTTATGATGCCCCAATTATGTCCAGACTTACTACTAATACACAGAACACATTGCTCATACCACCAATAACAACAACAAAAGAACCTCAATCCCAAAATGATTTGAAGTCGGCAAACATGAATTAGCATAATGGAAAAGTACTAACTGTCTAACAGTTCCCTCAGGCCTCAACAAAAAAAAAGATGCAACACTCTATAGCTCAGTGATGAGGCTAATATGTCTGCATTTTCATCATAACATAATTAACATTCATAAGGAACCATACAGAACAGGACTGGCAAAACGAGTTTTGAACCACAGACTTCGGTACCGTCCTCCAACAACCTCATTAGATATTTAGATGACATAAATTTCACCTCTATAGCATACATTACATATGTATAACATATCATCCAACATTCCTACTACTTGTAATCATAATGATAAAAACTGGAATATATAATACTCCCTCCATTCCCATCATTTGTTTAACTTCGATTAAAATGCCAAAGGTAAATAAATAACTGAGACGGAACGACTACAAAACAGTATAACGGGCAACAAGCAGTGTAGCACAGGCCTTGAATATATGCATATAAAGGCGCATTTTCACAGACTTTTTTTCAATATTCAGCTAATCAGCTGCATTAAGTGAGACGGTTTCGCAGGGGACTTACTCAATCGACAATTGCACACGACAATTGTTTATTTTTTTATTCACTGTTTACGGTAAACAAATAATTGAGACGGAGCGAGTATATTAAATTCAATACGATCAAAATGATACTCATATAAACAACTCAAATCATAATAAAAACAAATTCAAACAAAAACAACAAAACCCAGAAAAAATTCACCATTAAAAACATCAAACAAACCCTAAAAACCGAGAAAAGGGAAAATTGATGAAAAGGGAAAAAAAGAAATACCCAATTGATTAGATTATGCTGAGAGAGAGAGAGTGGTTGACTTGAATTGAATGAATATTAAGATTCTTGTATTACACTTTCAATGTTTTTTAATTTAATCTACAATTTTTACCTCCATTCATTCATTCCATGTGTAATTATTGTCCTATGTAGTAACTAATGTACTTTGTGTTCTTTATGAAATTGATTTTTGTGTTTTGTGGTAGGGAATAGGGATGATTGTGTATTTCAGTATTTGTGTGTAATTGTCCTATGGAGTACTTATGTCGATAAGTCTGTTTAAAACGAGTAATATTTTGTCACCACAAATTCTCCTTGAAGACATGACATATCCGTCACAAGGAAAAGACGGATACCATTTTATCTCACAAAGTAACCACTTTTTCTCTCTCTGCAACACTATTTATGTGGTCCCATTTTTCCACTAACTCATTTTGTATCCATTTTATCTCACAAAATATCCGTCACAAATGGTGACCCGTCACAAGCAAGACTTATTGTTTTGTCACAAGCTAAAAATGGGTAAAATGTGTTCCATTTAAAATGGAAGAATTACCATTTTCGTTACCTGTAGTGCGCCACTTGACAAACCCTCGGGCATACATGATAGCCTAATTGGCTGCAAATCACGTATATCAGGTAAGACACCCGAGGGTGACAAACTCGAAGTCCATAAGACATGGACTCAAACCAAGAATGATCCACAAAATTTGCTCTTAAGAAGACTTAAACCTGGGTCTCCTAGGAATTTCACCAAAGTTT
>JAGPOY010013757.1:0-11366 GCA_018983105.1 Silene uniflora
GTACTGGGATCTTTTGTTTACCTTTTGCAGTTCTTTCAACATGTATACAGCAAGCTTAAGATGGTGAACATGAAGGAAGATTTTCTAAACAGAAATGTCAATGAAGGTTTTAGTGGCGGAGAAAAGAAGCGCAATGAAATATTGCAATTAGCGGTATGTTTCAATTTTTCTGCAACAAATATATGAAAAAAGCTTGGGGTGAAGGGATTGTTCTGGTATTTGTTTCATCGTAGATCATACCTCTTCCTGAGGGTAATGTGTCACACTCAAAGAATAACAAGCCTTATAATGAAGCATGGAATGAAAAACATTTAATATTTACTAGTGTCTATTATTTTTTAAAATGAAGCGATTCCCGATCTTTCCTTTACATGTGTACACTGCTCTTAGTAGGACAGAGGTCTAGTCCTGTTTAACCTACAATGGACTAGTGAGTTATGGTGGAACACTGGAACCCTTCCCCGGATCCCCGCTTTGCAGGGACTCCATCGTGCACCGGGCTGCCCTTTGGACTAGCGAGTTATGGTACTATTTGAGATAAAAGTCACGTATTTCTGCATCTAATGACATCTCTATGATCCAGGTTTTGGGAGCTGACTTGGCAATACTAGATGAAATTGACTCTGGGCTAGACGTAGATGCGCTCCAGGATGTAGCAAAAGCAGTCAACGTGCTGTTGACTCCAAGTAACTCTGTGTTGATGATTACTCATTATCAGCGTCTTCTAGACTACATAAAGCCATCGTATATTCATATCATGGTAAGTCAAGAAGTTATGATCAGTGTGTGTTGTATATTGTGAATTCATAAAACAACATTTCAACAATGTTACGTGGTGCCTCAACTACGTAGGGGAAGGGAATTATATCCTATTCATACGGACTTCTATGTTGAACTAGATCATACTGCGGTTCACTGAATTAAGTTGTAGTCTATAGGATGAAGATTGCATGGAGATAGTATTCTACGGTCGGAGGCTGCAATTTCATAGTCAGAGTTTCAAAAGTAGCCCTACTGACCTAAACGGCCGATACCTGGTTAATATTTACTGATATGTGAAGGACCTTTGTAAGTAGTCATAAACTCATAATGGCGGATACATCCTATACTTTGTCGTTATTAACCACAACAGCAGATCCTTGGCCGGTATATAAGTATATAACCAACACAACCAATTCTAGAATCATACACTGCTATGACCAATGAAGAACAAGTCCACCCACTCCAAAAAAGTTATTTTCACCCCTCAACCCCCAATTCTACATTGGCCATTGATGATTCTAACTGTTTATTCTTTGCTCTCAGGAAAATGGAAGAATAGTGAAGACTGGAGATAGTTCCCTTGCTTTATTCGTTGAGAAGAAAGGCTACACAGCATTATCAGCTTCATGATCTTATTTCAGATGGTATTACATGCTTTTCTGCTCTTGTTTTTGCGTTGACATGGAAATTAAATGTACACATTTCCTAAAAAGTTGAATCAAAACTTGAACGTTTGTCACTTCTTGAGTTCTTTCCCTATCTACTTTTTGTGATTTCTGTCAGGCTTGGTGTTGGATCTGTTTGATGTTGCTACCAATTTGTGATAACACTTGTGATTGAAATGACTTGCTAACATCTTTTTTAAGATTAAAAATACAGGGTTTCTCATAACACGGTCATGTAATCTCATTGCCTGCTTAATAATGATTTTGGTTTTCCTGGTTTTAAATTAAAAAATATATGGTTTTTGTTAGTACGTAAATTGTACTCGATTTTGCAAAGTACTGCCCGAGTGTCTTTTGCCCAGCACTGCCTAAAACTTTAATTTCTCTACCATTGTTTAACCAATGATGTCTTGCTTTACTGTTAAAAACTGAGGCTTTACCAATCTTCCTTAGACTCTATTTGTAAAAGCGTCGTCAAAGGCTATGACTATTGCCAATGGGTCAAGGGTTCAAGCATTGGTAGAGAGAAGGAAACAAAGGGCTTTTAATTTATAGATAGATTGTACGTTCAATCCCGCTCCCTTTGTATTGTACTTGTGTGTGCTTAATTCACACCTTAAGAGCTTATTCTGACTAGTTTTTTTGTCCAGAGGAGTTGCTTGTTGGCGGCGATCTTCAGTTGTGCTGTACAGAAGAGGGCTTTACCAAATTTTGTAGGCTGACGTCCGATGGGAGAATATATTGTCAAAGTCGTTCTGCCTCTTGCAGTTGCCCTAGTACCATCCTATTTATATTTGGTGGATTTTTATACTGCAAATTGATTAATGTAGGTCTTTCTATTCTTGCTGTATGAACTGTAGCGTAGACGGTGGTATTCGGAAAACTTCACTTTGCCTGTTAATTTCATTCATTTGCCTTTGATCATGGCACACGAAAATCGGTTTGTGGTTTGTGCTATGATTCTATGAACTGAATAATAAAGAGTTGACATCGTTACAATGTCATGACAACTCGTAGGTCGTGCGATCAATACGCAAAGCACCATCCCGGATCACACTAGCTAGGTAATTAACCATATAACGAAATTGATCGATTAGAGGAGATGGCTAAGTACTGGACTGCTAAAATGAATTAGCCATGACAGAACATTTCTCAATTGTATGAGTAAGATCATTTTCTTCTTTTAGACCAAAACTATTTAAACTGAAATGAATTAGACTTGACTTATTAATGAACAATAATAAACATGATTGAAGTGAACATGAAATTAACACACGAGTAATTATCATTTGATGATGCCAGATCACGGTATTGAGTGAGACCAAACGTTTCGAAGCCGATTGTATCATTGTGAGCTACTGAGTATCTTGACTCCTCGAGCACATTTCGGCTACCCAGTTGGTCTCACTTTAGACGGGCCATTTTGGTTTAAAATAAATAAAAAATAGGATGAGATTTTGTGACCATTTGACAATCAAATGTGGTTATGTGACCACTCTTAAAAAACAAGGTCGATAAGCTGTAAATACTGGCTAACCATTGTGATTACATTTATTAAACAATCACGACAAAATCCCGTCTTATTTTTTCAAACCAAAATGGTCTCTGAAACAAGAATTTGGGTAGGCTACCATAGCAAGATTAGCAGGATTTTGAACTCGTACCAGGATTAGCTTTTTCCTTAAAAAACAAATTACCAGAAATAACTTCCAAAGTCTCACCATCTGGTAAATCTCCTTGATCTTGGTTCCATTTTTGTACTTCGGCCCTTCACAATTTCTTTGGTTATCTTACTTCTAGACAGAATTATGTAATTCCTTGCTCGTTGATATTCAATTAGTTACTCTTTCCGTCTCATCCATTTATTTACCTTTCAAATTCATTGCGCGCGAGTATTTTAATCAATGGTAAACAAATGATTGGGACGGAAAGAGTATTTGTTTGATGTTTTTGTAATTCTTGCCTGTTGATTTTTAATGAGTTACTCTCTCCATCTCAGTCATTTGTTTACCTTTCGTATTCATTGCGTGCGAGTATTATAATCAAATGTAAACAAATGATTGGGACAGAGGAAGTATTTGTTTGATGTTAATCGCTCTTCAATTCTTCATATATTATTGATATTTCAATGGACATTTTTGTTTGTGAGATTAGAGCTGTTATTTCTTGCCACTGGTACACCTAATGTTTCGGATGATGGTTCATGTTTTACCCGACCCAACTCATATTTGATTATGTAGCTGTGCTATTCTTATTTCATTTCACCTTGTGGGTTGGCTGTACGCAATTTTATACCTGCTTTACATAAGAGGCGGTTTCCGGATGATGCATAATGTATTAATGTATATTGCAGTGTGAATTGCGTTGGTATTAGTGAGTCATTTTGTTTTATCCCGGCATAATTCAGAATTGAGGAATAGTGAGTCTTCAGCTCAATCAGAATGGAAATAACCTTGTTTGTTGTTCGTGTTGGTTTGGTGAAATTTAATACACGTATTTACCGATGATTAATATCTGTAGCCGATGTTGAACAAAGTAGCTTCTTGGTAAATTAGTTATCTTCATCCATTTAAGAAGGGTGGATTGGCAAATTGATCCCAATATGCATCATCTCTTTTTTACGAGGCCTTATCCAGTTACCCTTCTTGAGATTTGCATACCTTTTGATTTTATTTCAGTGAAACTTGGTTATGTTGATCAATGCTCTTGCATAATTAGACAATCTTCTGAATTCTGGCATGTCCAAATTTGGCAGTCACTAAGGGCAACACTATGAATCGGCTTAACTGTGCAGCGCGTCTCATGCTGGTTTCAGATCTTGACTATACAATGGTCGGTAATATTTAACCTCGTTATATTATTTGAAACTAATTTCTTTCAGGAGAAAAGATCATAATTGTTTTGGCTATGGGTATTGTACTGGTCACAGGTTGATCATGATGATCCTGATAATGGTGCGCTGCATAGATTCAACTCATTGTGGGAAGCATATTATCGCCATGATTCCTTGCTAGTTTTTTCGACTGGAAGATCTCCGGCTAGTTACAAACCGTTGAGGAATGAGAAACCTTTGCTAACTCCAGATATAACTGTTATGTCTGTGGGGACTGAAATTGCTTATGGTGATTCAATGGTGCCTGATTATGACTGGGAAAGATCTTTGAACCATAAGTGGGATAGGGAGATTGTGACAGAGGAAACCGCCAAGTTCCCTGAACTTGTTTTCCAGGTCTCCTCTTTCAGCATTAACCATTAAAATGTTTGTTCTCGTAAAAGAATACAATAGCCATAATCCCATAATTTCACGAACCATTTAATGTATGCGTTGCTGATCATAAAATGTTGAATTCAGTCTGAAACTGAGCAGCGCCCTCACAAGGTGAGCTTCTTTGTGGACAAAGCTAAGGCTCCTCAAATCATCAATCTTCTTCAGGCACGTCTCGTGGCACGTGGGGTAAAATACTGAAAACTGATAACAATACTTTAAATATTACTCCATCCATCTCAATCAACTGTCTATGTATTCCTAAAGGCGTCTTGATCAATTGTTTACGCTTCCAGTTTTCCACTGTGAGTAAATTTTTGTGATGTGATTAGCAGAATTGCCCTCTTATTTTCTAACCAACAACCTTTGTTATTGGTGGACCACCAATCTGTGTCATTTTTTCAAGTAAATAATTCCGAAACACTCTCGTTCTCATTTCCTTGGTTTTTGTGCCAAGAGCAAAGTAAAACAGTTGAATGGGAAGGAGGTAGTATCTCCTAATGTTTGGTTCGGTCTCTATTCTCTAAGATTTTAGAGCCTTTATTACCTTACTTTGTCAATGATATTGCTGTGAATAATCTTATTGCTCAGTTAGATATTAAAATTATTTATAGCGGTGGCGAAGCTCTGGACGTATTACCTCAAGGAGCGGGCAAAGGTCAGGCTCTTTCTTACCTGTTGAAGAAATTTCAAGCTGATGATAAGTACCCCATAAACACCCTTGTATGCGGTGATTCTGGAAATGATGCTGAATTGTTTACTGTTCCTGGAGTATATGGTGTCATGGTTAGTATTGAAGGTTTTTTATAAATTCACTTCATGAGTTGTGTAGTTCTTTCTCTATATGACGAGGACGGTAACCTTCCTTAACAAGTATTAGCTCAGTGCCTCAGTCTGTTAAATTTGCAGGTCAGTAATGCACAAGAAGAGTTACTGGAATGGCATGCACAAAATGCAAAGAACAATGAAAACATAATCCATGCATCTGAAAGATGCGCTGCTGGTATCATGCAAGCCATTGGTCATTTTGATCTCGGCCCTAGTTCATCACCAAGAGATGCAGTTGATTTATCTCAGTGCATGACCGAACATATGAATCCAGGATTTGAGGTTGTAAAATTTTACTTGTCTTGTCAAAGATGGCGACATGGGGATGTGAAAAAGTCTGGCGATTTCTTCCACAACTTGAAATCACACTTTGTATGTCCACTAGAATCTTTTTCAGCTCGAAATAATTACTTCTCATAAAAAACGGTCAATCCCTACCAATATAATGTGATAGGGAGCAACATTTCATACTAGTAATGGTGTGTGAAAAATGTGTGTTCTTCATCTAGCCATGGAAAGTCAGACAGTGTACAAGTTCAGTGTCTCCAGATGTCATTTAAGAAGGAATTTAAAATGAATTAAAATTGGAAGAATGATTGAAGAAACTACTAAACTAATGATGACAAAATATTTTACTTTGTCGGACTTCAACTTATGGCCTTGGGGAGATATGGGCTGGGATGTTATTGCTGATTGCGCTAGGGTACGCTTTATTCAGAATGAGTTCATTCTCTTAACCTGTTTAGTGTGTGATATTAGTAATTTACTGCTTTTTTCAACACCCTGTTACTTATGCTGCTTGTTTTATTGTTCAATTCAGCATCCATCCGGTATCTTTGTTCATCCTTCTGGAGTGCAGAAATGTTTTGATGAATGCTTAACTGCACTAGAGAATGCTTATGGGAATGAGAAAGGTTGCAACTTTTGGGTGTGGTTGGATCGAATTAGTTCTGCTCAGATTGGTTCTGATGCATGGCTAGTGAAATTCGACAAATGGGAACTATCAGGTAATTAAGACATTGCTTTCTGTTCTCTTTATTGACTGCATGATTTCTTATTTTTCCCTCCTCCCATCATGTTTCCGAAACATGTAACCCAAAAAGTCTTGGTTGGACCTATAAATATATTACTTTCAATGAGCTTACTGTTGTGAAGGAGAATTCTTCACCGACTAGAACAGATGAATTAGTATTGTTTGTCAACGTCATTACAAGCCAGTAGCCATACTGATTAGCTTTTTTTTTATCCCAGTATTATCATTGTATACAAAATAAGTTGCCTTTGGTGTATGCAACTTCAAGTGTGTTAACTATGCTACTCACTCTTGATTAGATGTATCTGACAACGGTGTGTGTCCAAGTGTTGGCTCATGTCTAGCATCCAAGTGTCGAGTGTCTCACATAGGTACACAAGGTAATATGAGGAGTCCGAGTAACATAGAACGGTTCAGCTCTACATTAATGTGTATGGAGATATTTCATTCCTGTAATATTCTCTCAAAAGACACCTGGGAGGCTGGGACATGGTTTTTGGTTCTCCCTGCTTTTCCAACGGCTGTGTTTGTAGTTTGTTGATCATAATAAAACCGCAGCTATAGTTATGCACTTATTCCTTCATTCTAGTCTTAGACACTCCAGCATGCCATTATATTTCCTTGAAGTATGATGGAATCATGTTAACTGCTCTTCATTTAATCTCTCCAAATGACAAATCCCGATCCATCATTGCTATGTCTCATTTGTTGCATATATAGGCGATTCTTCCCCTGGATTTTGTTTTATAAGTTCAGTGTCTGAAACTAGTTCGGTAGCTCCTACAGTGTCTGACAGAAACTTTCAGTGACTTGCAAAAGAACTTTCATTAGTACGTAGTACAAACAATTTTTTAACCATTGCAGCTTGGTTGTACCCAAATTGCTGCGCGCTAATACCAACCAAAATCCTATTTTAGTCTCATATATTTAAGACCGTCTCATATAACTTGGTGGAAGGTGTAAGTGTTACAAGTTGAAGGGACTATGACTTGCAAGAACAGTTGTGTCTAGCGCCTTGGTTATATGTTGGAAAATGAGAAACATAGATGAATCGAGTATATGCAGCTTTAACTTTGCACTTTGCAGCTTTTAACTCTCATTAAAAGAAGATTGGTTTTTTATTTACCCTTGGGAAGCTCGGTCCACTAATCTCTTTTTTGTTCAGATTATCCAATGAGTATATCGAATCTTATCGAATCTGCATGAAGTATCATGATGCAAATACCATGTGTAGTTTTTTTGCTCTCTTCCCCTTATATACTTGTCCATGATAGAGCTGTTTCGAGTCAGAAGTTCTCTTGGTTGAGGATTTCGGATTGACAGTCATGTGTCATCCTGTTCTTTTTGCACCGGGGAAGTGTTTTGTTGTTTTATAGTTGAATAAATAGGATAAATGCTCAATCCTAATATAAATATTCGAGTTTCATGTAGGTGAGGAGCGGCGTTGCTGTTTAACCACAGTTCTACTAAACTCGAAGGTACCGTCTCAACTTCTCGGCTTCTCCTAACAAATCTGCTAGTTATTCTACTCTGTAAACTAAGCATTACTATCTGGCTCACGTACTCGAATTTCAGGCAGAGGGATATACTTGGATGCATATACATCAGACATGGATGAACGGATACACTGGGGATGGTCCAGGGAACTGGCTCTTCTAAAGAGCTGGCCGTATGTTCTAACAATAACTGCAGCTGGGAGTCTGGGATACCCTTCTTTACAACTGTAATAGACAAATCATTGTTGATTTCAATTTCTGTAATATAAACTACAAATGTAGCTCCGAACCACCCTGAATGAGTATTAAAATACGGAGTAGTTAATACTAGTTGTTACGAATGTTCTTCCTTTCTCACTTCGTATTTGATAACCAATGGGATGAGCCACTACTCGCTGAGCACCCGTTCCTACAAAATTGGTGAAGGGTTCGAATTAATACGTCCCTTGAGATAACGTCTTACGTCAATGGATTTCAAGACTCGTAGAGTCGTAGTTAAATACCAAGTATACTAAAAACATTACCCATATAATCACAAGGAATTATTACCAGGTTGATGAAGGGGTAAAACAGTGAAACTAAACATGTAGTATTGGACAAGGGGTAAATTAAAAGGGAAAAAATAAAAAAAACGCCGTTGCCGGGGATCGAACCCGGGTCACCAGCGTGACAGGCAGGTATACTAACCACTATACTACAACGACTTGGTTGACAAATAACTCAAATTGTTTTAATATAAACTTTAAAATAAAACTTTCTAAACCTGTTGAGGATAAAACCCCTTCAACTACCATTTACACTCACTTCTAACAACTCTACACCAACTTTCTCAACACCATTTCTTTTCTTCTCAAATATTTTCAACTTGGTTTGTTTCTAATTCCTTTATTTTTTGTAGGTTTTTCTCATTTTAATTCCATTAATTTGTTCCTATTTTTTGTGAGTTTTCTAACTGTAATTGGTATTCTAATCAGTTTCTTCTTTGGGTTTTCTTATCTTTTTCTATTTTTGATTGGTGTTCAATTAGTCTAATGTAGTTGTCCCTCCGTCTCGATTATTTGTTTACCTTTATATTCTTTGCGATGGCGTATTTGCTTGCTTTTTTTTGATTGAATTCAATTCTTGAGAATGATGTTTTTGACTAAAGGATTGTTCTTCATGCTATTTATTTTGCTTACATTAATTGATTAATGGCTCATTCAGGGCAAGGGGCTGGCTTTTTCGGGTGTCGAACCAAATTACTTACGGAGTATTAGTTATTACTCCCTCTGTCCCCGTCATTTGTTGTCCTATTCCATTTTTGGGTGTCAATTGTTGTCATTTCTTTTTTAAGAATCCACACTCAATTTGGTCCACTTGTCATTTAGTAATTGACCCCCAAATCCTTGGTCTTTGTGACAAAACCAAAGGATAACAATTGACCGGGACAGAGGAAGTAATTTCTGTCTCAATTATTTGTTTACCTTTGATGAATATACCCCCTAGATATAGAAGGTAAACAAATGATTAATGCAGAAGCTTTCGCTTAGATTCTTTAGGTACCTGGTTGTCCTGTTGTTTACTGCTCTGGATTGGTAAAGCATTGACATTTAGGATGACAAAAATTCGCGATTGATGGATTGTCTTTTACTATTTGTGCTGCAGGAATGGCGGCCACTCAGCTTGCAAGCGCTTCAGCTTTAACACTCAAAAGTTTACCTTCACATGAAGGCCTTTGGTCTACTAAAGGTTCTCCAAGTGTTAATGTTTCTCTAGTTTACCCCAATTCGGCCAGAAGGTCGTTCCATGGTTTGATTGCTAGTGCTGTCTCAGTATCTGCAGCCAAGGTCAGCTTAAACCGTGACATATTCTTTTCCTGAAAATTTGCCATGCCTTCATTGAATTCGTTACATTTGCTTTTATCACATGAGAGTGAAGTGATAGTGTGGGTTGTTTCATTCCGGATAATAGAATGGTAGTGAATTCATTTGAAAGGTTCAAAATGAAACACAAATTCTCAAAAGAGCCGTTCTCAAACAGTATGTCTCGTAGTTTTTGTATGTGAGACGGTCTTGCAAGAGACTAACCCAAAAAGGGGAAATAAAGTTAACTCGATGGGTTTATTAGTATATGAGATGTAGCTCATGTTTTACCTTTCTGTGGAACAGTATACATCAATTAAGCCGCTAGGGGATAGAGTTCTGATAAAGATAAAGACGGTTGAGGAGAAAACTAGCAGTGGTATTTTTCTTCCATCATCAGCACAGAAGAAACAACAATCAGGTGAAGTAGTCGCCGTAGGTTCAGGAAAGAGAGTTGGTGATGACAGACTCCCAATTGCTGTCGAGGTAGATGCTTCTTTGCTTGATTATGTAGGTGCACTTATTGTTCCTTCACGTAAATTGAAATGTAGACTGATTTTACGTGTTCTACTGTGTAGATTGGCAAGGAAGTTGTATATTCCAAGTATGTGGGAACCGAAGTAGAAGTTGATGGACTAAGTCATCTTATAGTGAAGGAAGATGATATAATTGGTATCTTAGAAACTGATGATATTAAAGACCTTAAACCTTTAAACGATCGACTCTTAATCAAGGTTGGTGAATCTGGCTAACATGTTTTTTTATGCGTTTAGTGATGCATAAATAATGATATTGTTGTAATCATGTATATGATTTTGCTATGAGTCTAGTACATTTTAATTTGCTCTTAGAAGCTTTTATCGGAAAACAGTTACTCTTTGGCGAAAAGATAGAATTAATGTTGCAATTACGCTTGGAAATTTATCCCCGCTTCCTAGGACCCGTGTTTTGTTTTTCATCTCCTGCTCCTTTTTCTCTGTTTATGTTAACCCAAAGGTTCCATATGACTGTATTATAGACTTTCTTCTGCTTTCCTGTCTCCGCATCTTGCTTTGGCCATTTTCAGTGAAACCTTTATCATCTCCGTTTCCTAAGAGGGCGTTGTCTGCACACCGCCCTTTCCCACTGGTATCAAACGGTGTGTAGACAAGGCCTTCTTAGGAGACACAAAGGCATATAAACTGAACTTAAGAGCATCACCATGGCTTTCGTAGTTGCTTACTGGGGATAATGATGGTGACTTGGTTAACTCATCACCTAAATTTGTTGAAAACTCGTATTTTTGCTTCTGATAGTTGAAAACTTGAAATTAAAAGGAAGATCGTTTCAGCCTCACTTTCATATTTTCCAGGACACGTTTACATTTTGCATTCTACTTTTGTATCTACAGGTAGCTGAGGCTGAGCAAAAAACCGCTGGGGGATTGTTGCTGTCTGAATCAGCCAAGGAGAGACCTTCAATCGGAACGGTAATACT
>JAGPOY010013763.1:0-10234 GCA_018983105.1 Silene uniflora
TGGCGTCAGCCGCCAGGTACTCCTCTTCTACGACGATCTGGACTTTAGAGGTGTCCGTGTCAGTGTCGACCACCGTGCCATGTAAGTTCCATTTTTCATTTTGGCTGCCATTTTCTTTGCCAACGTGTCAGTGTCGAGTCCGTCATGGCCGTGTCAGACACGTGTCCTGTGTCGTGTCGGTCACCGTGTCGTGTCCGACACGCGACACGCCACCTGGCAGCCGTGTCGGAGTAACACAGCTGTACGTACCAGAAGATAAGCTCCCAAAGAGCTTCCAAATGCAAAGAGAAGACTGCCAATACCCTTCAAGGCTATTGCACCCGCAATTATATGTTTCATCTGAAGTAAAACAGAAACTTAGTCAGCTGTGACTAATGAATTCAAACGTGGCTTTACGGACAAAAGACTTCGTAAATGACAGCGACTAAATATTCTTTTTGGGGATTTTAACCTTGCGACCCATTGATGGCAGCGAGAATTAAAGAGGAATAAGAGCAAAATGCTTTCTCACCTCAACAGGAGGCAGTTTGAACCCAGTGTGTGCTGTCACATGTTTAGTGAATACATCAAACTTGGGTTGCAGAGCCCTAGCTGCTGGGCCGCCATCAACACCGAAGTCATTGAACCTGAAACATAACAAGTTACACATATAAGAACCAACATTTGATGGTTTTTGCTATTCCGACTCTTCATACTACCCTGCATAACGGTGTCCTACAGTGAACACGAGTATGACACTTGGGACACTTCATCTCGAACAAAAAGCGTGAGATCTTTCATAAAACAACCGAGTCTCAAACCCTAGACATGCAACCGTGTTGGATCCTTTTGAGTATGATTTTGGATTTCAAAAAATCCGTAATTAATCATGAGTATCAATATCTATCAAGTGCAGTCACAAAGTTCAAGCTCAAGATCCATAAAAAGCTAAGAAACACTCATCATACCCACAAATATCATCGACAAACTAGTAAAAAATCCATAATTACTCAGGTTTAACTATCAATCAAATAGATTCTTCATCATCACACCAGCATAAAGTATCAATCTTAGGCTATGTAATCAATCAACTGATTAAGTACATTCCTCATAGCCACAAATATCGTCGACAAATCAGTATAGAACATGTACTTGGTACTTGCTCAATCTAATCATCAATTAAGCACACTCTTCACTACCCAAGTACTCAACAGCTTAAAGTTTCAATCTTTACCCGATAAAACCGCAACTCCGCAATCAAACACACAAGTTTTAGAACTTTGGCAAGTCTAAAGCAGTTAAGTACACAAAAATTCAAAAGCCTTTGTTCCAACATGGTTTGGGGTCCGCTAACATGAATCATCATCGTCCGAATCCGTAACAATTATTTATTCTAATCAATTTAAAAACACAATGTCAAGCTAAAGATCTAAACACAATGCTGCTAAGCATGCATGCTTAAAATCAAATCAAACAAATTAAAAAGTTCAATTAATCACAAATTCACAACCAATAATATAACAAAAGCTTAATCAATCAACAATTCAACTAAAAAGATCCCAGATTTACAATCTCAAAAACCCTAATTTCAGCAATTCAAACTAAACCCTACAGAAATTAAATTCATTTGAAAAAAAAATGGAAATTGAATTAGAAGTGGAAGTAGAAGTATATACTCTTGATAAGCAGAAAGAGCAAAGAAAGAGACGAAGAGAACTCTTCCGACAAAGGATGTAAACGCCATTGTTGTGTTTTCCTTGGGAAAATTGAAGCTTTCTCTCTCTTTGTTTTTCTTGTTTCTCTCTCTAGAGAATTGAGGAAAATGCCCGCTTTTGAATTTTCAAATGAAGTCAAGTGAGTCCGTGACTAGGTGAGGTCAAGTGAAGTGGGGTGAGTTTTCTTTCTTCGAATGGAACGCGTACTTTGTCGTATTTATATACGGAGTAATAGGGAAAGCGGAATTCGAATTTGATGTCTATAATATCTTCCTCTTAGTCATTAGAGGAAAGATATCTTCGGTTCAACTTAGGTGAGGATAGGAGATCATATGGAAATTAATTTTTCGGATTTTAAAATTATCCTTTGTGTGTAAACTTGTCACACGAGATTTGTTTTCAAATTTCACGATTTAGTTCCATAAATGGGGTGGTGTATAGAATAATAGTAGAAGTTTAGGTTTTATTGGAGTGTTGAGATTACGAGTGGTAAAGTTACGGTAATTGGGTTATCCTTGGCAAAATAGATGTGCATCAAGGTAGTCGTGTTGGAGTCCGGCTGTCGGCTTTCTAGTCTCTAACCCTCATTTTGATGTTACAATATCATCCGACATTGACGAGGTATCTTGAGAATGTGGCTGACGGAGGTTAAGAAAGTACTTACTGCCTTGGTCTGGATTGCTTTAACTTCATCAAATGTAATACCAATAGAGAGACCCACAGATTAGAACACCTCATGTCATTGGACTACTTAACCGATGTGGGTGGGTAGGAGTCTCTATGCCATAGTGGATATAGTAGCTTCTGCGATTTCATGTCTGCTTTTAGATAACTTAATAAAACTTTTTTTCCAATATGTGCAGACAACATGCATATTGTAAAAGGGTAGTGCTCATTTATGGACATGGTTTACTCAATTATGAATATAAATTACTATTATACCCTTTTATTTCAATTAACATTTTTTGTTCTCAATTCAATTTAACCTTTCGATTCCCTTCCACCAACTATCAACCACCGCCACCACCCTCCAACAACCACCGTCTCGTTGCTCCCTCCGCTGCCCCACCGTCTCAGACGCATGCATGTAGCCGACCATGGGTGTGTTTCTATTATATTTTTCACGATTATTTAGTCATGGAAAACACGATACTTTAAAAAAATCTCGCAACTTTGTTTCTATTATTGCAACTTTCTAAATAGAAAAAAAATCATTTCTTTAAAAAGAAAACAATCCAACTAACCAAATTAACAGTCCGTCTTGCTTGTGACGGTCACAAGCTTGTGACCCCTCACAAGCTCTCCCACTTGCTCTCCCACTTACTCCTCCCACTTGCCTTTTTGTCTCACGTCACAAGCTTGTGACGGATTTTGTCCGTCACAAATGAGAATTTGTGCCAAATTAAAACCCATATAATGAATCTTTGCCAGCAAAATTTGATTGGTAGATCATGAATGTACAGTAGTGGTTGGTGGCTGTTGGAGTAATTTTCAGTAAATAAATATTCAATTAATTTAATTAATTAATTAATTGAATAAAAATCCCAAATTATTACAAATTACAATACACTACACTTGTCTCTTTCTTGTCTTCCTTCTCTAGTGAATAGATTGTGAATTTGTGACAAAGATTTGATCTTTCTCATCATTTCCCTAATTTTTTTGATTGAATTTATCAAAAATTAGGTTAATTTGAAGAAATGGGGTTCTTTTCATTTATGGGTAGGGTTTTATTTGCCTCAATTTTCATCCTATCTGCTTGGCAAATGTAAGTTTTTCAATTGTTTGTTTTAATTTTATCCCTTTTTGTTGTTTTTTTTAGTTTTGTTTATAAATTATAATGCCCTATTGGATGCCCGAGACGGTTTCAGATGATGATTCATGTTATTCGACCCCAAATCATTTCGGAACTGAGGGTCTGATGTTGTTGTAGTTTTGGATCAGTGTTTTGGGATGTTCTAAAGATTTGTTCTTTGGTGTTAGATCTGTTGGGTTGTGAATTGTTGTGAATTGGTGGGGAGTTCAATGATACAGTGTTATTTTAATCGCTTAGCGTGGCGGAATAGGCATTTCCGAGTGGCGTTATGACTGCATTGTATCTGTTTTACCAATGATTGATTAAGCTGAATGTTTTATGGGTGTGTTTTCTTTTGATGTTTATTGCAAAATGTTAATGTAATTTATGTAGTTAGCTTTCCGGGGTAGTTTGTAAAGTTTGAATCTTTGTATAGTTTGGTTATCTTAGAATTGATGCATTTGGTTAGTGGAGATTTATGAACCGCTTTGATACACAATCTAGTGAAGGGTTAATTTCGATATTAGAACTCCACAAAGTTTTGTTTGATGAATGGTAAGGATAGATTGTGAGAAGGAAGCGAGGCTAGTTGGCAATATGACGGTGAAAGTTGCTTTGATGTAGGTATGTGGGTGTGGATGGGGGGAGATTTGGATGAGATTCAACTGCAACGACATTGGTGGTTTATTAATGATACTGATAATCTATTGGTAGTTTTGATTGCGGATTTGGAGAACATTGTCATTGGAGGATGAACTATGAACTCCTAGTAAAACCGCAAGTGAATTACTTGATCTCTTGCAGTCTAGCCTTTACTCTCTACATTTCATGTTACCTCAGATACTCTTGTCCTTTACTTGACACTCATACATGGGTTATGGGTATGACACTTGGTTTTTTCATTTTAAGCCAAAACCATGAGTTTTTTTCCACTAAGGCCCTTTTCGGCTGAAATGAGCTGAAATGAATATAATTGGCTCGAGCTTAATAGAACTAAATTGAATGGAACTGAGTTAAAGCGAATGAAAATGAATTAAAAGCGAACTTTGGGAAGATATGAGATGAACAAAATTGACTAAAACTAAAAAAAACTTAACGGAAGAGAGCTAAGAAAAAAGGAGATGAGCTGAAATTAAGCTGGAAAGAACAGGGCCTAAATAGTTGAATCTGATACTCGGACACACATTTCTGTTGCTTCTATTGTATGAGTAAGGCAATTTTGGCATGAAACGTATCTCTTCCTCTGTTTTAAAAAAACGAAGACGACTTTCTTCAAAATCGTGGACTTCCTACTTTGCAATATGAATCTTTCATCTGTTTTGTGAAGGTGTTCCATACTTAACCAAACTTAATACTCAGAAACGCTGACAAATCCTTACCGATTATTGGAATATTAGTTGTTTAAAGAAAGAAATATAGTGTTGCCAGTCGCCACTGTAGAAAACATGAAGGTCTTTCTGCTCGATTTTACTATTTTTCTGTTACAGGTAATTACTGCCATCATACTTTAGCGCTTATGAGATGCGACTTGTCTTGGTAAAAAATTTGAGGAACCTTTTCTCGTCTGTGATAACTTCGCGAGAAGGTTTACTCGACTTGGCTATTGCTCTCTATGATTACCTTCTGGTTGAAGTGTCTCATCTTTTAACTGCTTCCAAACATTTCAGATTCTTTAAGCATCGTTCTTTTGCTGAGTATTACTTTCTTCTTTGGCATTTATATCCTCCTTACTCTACATTTGATTTTGATAGTTGTATGATTTACATACATTTCGCATAGTATCCGCTTGCAGATATTAAAAAACCTGGTAATATGAAAAATGTTGGTTTTGACGAATCAAAATGGACATATTTTACATTGTATCTTTAGTTCTTTACCTGTATTTGGTGATTGTAATCTTTAAAGTTGGCTTCTCTTGACCATCAAAGTCAAAAGGGACAATAAATTTGAAACGGAGGTAGTAATAGTTGTCACTTTCCATAGGTTCAATGAATTCGGAGTGGATGGCGGACCAACTGCCACGGAATTGGCTCCAAAAGTCAGTCATTTCAGGGAACTTTTAGGCTTGAAACTTGGGGTAAACTTACCAGAAATTCAGGCAAGTTATATTTCCCCTTCTGGCATCTTAAGAATCATGTAGGAAGATAAGATGTCATTTCGAGAACCCGTCTCATATTTTCCTTTATTTTGACGTGGTATATTTCCAGATTAAGCAACTTGTTGCAACTTCTACTGCTATTAAGGGTATTGGGGGCGTTCTTTTCGTATTTGGCAGCAGTTTTGGAGCATACCTTTTGGTTAGTTCTGCTATACGTTTTAATCATTCTCTTATTTATTTTTTTCATTGACGAGCAGTTTATTTGAATGCCGGTGATTTGCTTTTAATAATTTTCCGTATTCCATATGTTTGCAATGTAGCTTCTTCACCTGCTATGTGCGACACCTTTCCTCTACGAGTTCTATAACTATGCTCCAGCTCAGCCAGAGTTCTCCAGCCTGTTGCACGAGTTCTTGCAGGTATTCCATATATAAAATGGTCTCACATGTGCGACCAGCCTAACTCATGTTCCTTATTTAGTTATAGTATGAATGAGTTAGTCTAATGTGCAAAACCGGTCTCAAAGAAGTTTTTCTATTCAATCATTTGGCCGTTCTGGGAAATAACTAAAATGCCCGACAAATAAATTTTCTGCAGAATGTGGCGCTCTTTGGGGCCTTGTTGTTCTTCATAGGCATGAAGAACTCTTTGCCAAGGAGGCAAATCAAGAAAAAAGCTCCGAAGTCCAAGACTGTCTAAATTAGCAGGGTAGAGACGAGCTCATTGGGCTGGTAGCTATTTTGGTATTTATACTGTAGGACATCAGCTAGCAATTTTTTGGCATTCGCTGCGATTTTAGGACCTTATTCAGTGCCACATTTTACGTATTTTCCTTCTTTCTTCTCTCATTGTCGACCGGTTTCAAACAGCAATTCATGCTAGCTTGCCCCATCATTATGCTAAGGAGGCTTTGTTGATATTGTTTTCCCGCTTTTTACAAGTGTTTTTCTCGTCTCTGTGACTGATTCTAAACTTGCGATTGGGTAATGAAGTTATGTACCATATGGAAGGTATCCAGTTTCCAGTATATCCCTTTGATTCCTTGAAAGTTTCCACGCGTGATTTGGTGATGTTTATTCAGACTACTTTTATTCCATAACGAAAATGAACCAAGTACGCGTCCTCTACCCGAATATATATGATCAGAAAGGACAATTATTATGAAAATGAACTCTATTTTTCTGGGTTGGTTTTGTGTAGTTATTCGATTTGCAGGCCATTTTCGTAGGTGTGTCACAATATTTGGGTTCGGGAGATCGGGTTAGGATTGATTATTGTAATCGTATTTGACATCAGTTCAAAAACAATATTTAGCGATCGTGATTTCTGATCCACTATATTCCTGTGCTCAACGGCTCATGGTGATACTGAGGTTATGAACTTATGATCGATGGCTCAACTCGATTTCGTTCATGGTCGTAATAGAGTTTGAAAACATTAACATCATCAATATTACTTTCTCCCTTCATTTCATTTCCGTACGTTTTCTTTCTCGAGAATACTCGAGTTTGCTGGGTCAATACTCTAGCTTGTATCAGGCCAAATGAGACTCCATGTCGAAGCAATAGACCAAACTAGTCTAAATTAGGGCTGACCAAAAGTGCGGGTCCACCCGAATTTGAGGCGAGGCTGGCGGAGGCCGAAGCCCTGCTAACTGGGATTCGAATGGCGCAAAGAAAGGGGCATCGTTGCATCATCATGGAGACGGATTGCAAAGAAGTTGTCGAGGCATTACATTTCCAGAAGACGGGTAGGAATGAGTTCTTCGCAGCGATCATGGAGATTCAAAAGCTTTGTGTCGGTTTTACTTCAGTGTCTTGGTCTTTTATTAGTCGAAATTTTAATAGCGTAGCTCATGCGTTAGCTCATTCTTGTCCTATTGGAAGCGAGGCTGCATTCGCTGCTGCGTCCGTTCCACATTGTATCCAAAACTTGGTTGCTATTGATCGTATTAATAGTATGTAATCCCATTTTGGGGTTTTTTCAAAAAAAAAAAAAAAAAAAAAAATGACAACAAAATGGATGTGTCACAGTGGTAATAACTAATTCCTCTTTACCAAGAGGTCGGGTGATCAAGCCTCATCAACAACATTTTTCATTAAACTCCCTATGTTATCATTAAACAGTCAAATTTTCATTGAGTGCATTATCTGCACGAATATCTTTATAGAAAAATAGTTAGCCACATTTTTCACTATGGCTCAGATTCTGTTTCTTTTCGTGTTATCATCACCAAAAATAAGGCTAATCGATCTGTTATTAAGTTAACGGATGTACTATGCGTTACGAGTGAACCTAATTTTATAGAATGCTTGGACATTTTGACATGATATAAACACCAACCAAATTCCAGCGTAAAACAAATGACTCATTTAGGAATAACGCGTATATTCAGACTCCAAACAAAGTTAGATACAAAATATTTTGACTTTAATGAAGATTTGCGACCATACATATGAAACGTAAATGGTCAAAATATCTTGGAGGATCATGCGCAACGCGTGCGGTGCAACCAACTAGTTGTCATCAATTTTTTATTTTCTACTTTCTGATTTCAAGATGATATACTCCCTTCTATCCAGAATAATTGTCCCATTTGCCAATTATGTCTACCCACACAAATGTCTCATTTGTCATATTTGGACATGATTTATGACTATCCCACCCTTTACTATTTTCATTATTTATAACTCAACCCACTCTTAACCCATTACTTTTCATTATTTAACTCACTTTCTTCTTACCCTAAATAATGCTTTTCATTATTTAACCCAATTCCTTAATTTTCGTGTCATTTTCATTTGGGACAATTATCCTAGGCAGGAGGGAATATAATTTGAGTGTATAATTAACTAAATTGCACATATGAGAAAACTAATTTGAGTTTATAATTAACTATATTTTCAATATGATATATATCTTTAAAAGAATATGTGGTTAATGAGCTCATATTTATTTATCTAAATGTAAAATGGATCAAGTTAATGTCATAATACCGGTTAAAAATAGTTTTCGCGTCTTTTAGTATTCAAGGTAAGAAATTATATTATTTAACGAGTGATATTAAATTAAATTAAGGCCAATCGGAAAGTGAGTAACGATTTACGGGTCTTGACTTTAAATAAAACGGGTCAGTTAAGTTAGGTTTACGAGTAGGGTCAAAATTTGTTAGATTTAAACTAGACCGATACTCATATTTACCAAGAACTATGGAGTATAGGCTTTCTGTTGAGGGGCTTTCTGTTGAGGTAAGGTATATTCGGGGGGAATATATATGGGTTATTGGGTCTTATATTATAATTGGGCTAAGACCATAGAACGAGTCAGGTAGCCGATCAAATAGGCCCAACTCGTATCAAAGTCGGTTACACGTGTCATGCTTCAGTTTAGAGTTAGAATACAGATTAAAATTAGTTTTATAAGATTTTTTTTTTTTTTTATCATGTTTAAATCGAAATAATAATGATATTTAGTTATTCTAAACATATTCGTTGCTTTTGGTACTTATACAATAACAATTCTACAATGTCTTTATTTCAACATTTTTATAATAACAATGTCATTAGTAGCATAACCGTGCAATTTACACGGGTTTAAGAATAGTACGGACCAATAAAAATTAAACCCGGTCGAGCTTGACTGTCAAATGAGCTTTGGAAGACAGACACTGATTCAACCAATCAACGAACACCTCGGGCCTATCACGATAGAAAATCGTAAAATTGGGCAAATTATATCCTACTCCCAGGAGTAGGGAGTAAGATACACACATGATAGTTATGGGCAAAAAAAAAATAATTAAAAAAGAAAAAGAAAAAAAATAAACTACCAACTACATCTTTCACAGTACCTATTTTTTTTTCTTCTTTTCTAAATTACTCAATCTATCAAATTTAAAATCCTATTCGTAGTTTTCTTTCATCTATTTGTATTCAAGTTTTATCAAGTTTACAGTTCATAATAATCAAATTAGACTGCTATATTCACTAAACTCAAAGTGAATATAATTGTATCATATAATGAATATCACATTACATAACAGTACAAGTTCATCAAATTACACTATCATATTCATTTAACTCAACGTGAATATTGTTAGGGATAAAAATCAGATTTTTATCATTGGGACATGTGGCACAAAACGAGTGGAGAAAATGGAAAAAGTTGGATCGTTGACGTGGCAGCGTGAGGACCGCACGATTAAAGCAAAGAAAACACACATGCAAATTGAGAAACAAGTCTTGCGTAAAAAGAAAGCACAGTCAAAGTCAAGCCAACTAATTCCTATTCTTCAGGGGCTGCTCCTGGAGGCTCGGCAACAAGATTGGAAGGAGCCTGGAGTGCTGGAAACCCTAGAAAACAACTATAAAAGGGGAGAAATACATCAGAGGAAGGGGCGATTTGATTCGGAGTACACACAAATTCCACAAAGTCTCTAGCAATATTTCGACTATTCATTAGCAAAAAACCGTCATTGTATTTCCTCACTTGCATTAACATTCCGAGATTAGTGATACACTTGGAGGGATTCCGTCTCCCTCCCGCGGTTGTTCCCACAACGGGTTTTCCGCGTCACCAAACCTTCGTGTGTTCATCTCTTTTTCGCACCTTTTTACGTTCATTCGTGTCAATTCGTTATTTTATTTA